>JAHWFP010212484.1:0-76097 GCA_023313725.1 Lithobius niger | reverse complement strand
CGAAATCTATCTCTACCCCGACTTTTCTTTTTGAAGAGGATGACGCGGGCCAGTATGTGGGCTAGCTCGCAGGCAGAACTCATTTACTCGTCGTCAATGGTAGCATTAAAAGCAATGGCCCTTGTGAACCCGGAGTTGCGGGAAAACCAAACTATCCGGGAATGCATGCACTTACTAAAGCGAGCATCTTCGTTCCATAAGGACAGTTTCACTTGGCAGTGCAGGCTACTTTTAAATAACACCTTTCGCAGGCGGGATGCACTTTTGGAATCGGCGAAGGGCATCCCGGCAGACGTGGCGGGAAAGCTACGACTCCTCCCGGTGCATAACTCCGACGAACTATTCAACGGTCAACTGCTGGAGTTAGCCCCCAAGCTTAAGGAGAAGGTGAGACCCCCGACCATTGTGAACCCAACAGGGGTACTACCAAGGGTAACTCCAACTATGCAAAGCTGCCGACCCCTACGTCAGGTCATTCATTGGAAAGATCCCTACGGGGGCAGAGGAGGTACTACAAAACAGGCAAACAAACAACGAGACCCTTCGCCCCTTCAGGAATCTCCAGCCTCCTTCCCACGCGGCCGAGTATCCGGAAATTTCCAGCATGACAGAGGCTCATTCAGAGGGAGAGGCAGGAGGGCCCCTCGTAAGTGTCTGGCCATGGAAAGGACACCCCCCCCCCCATTCACCAACAGGTGGGGGGCAGGCTGTCAAGACACCTGGAGAATTGGAAAAGGATCACATCAGACCCCTTTGTGATACAAATACTAGAAGAAGGCTACCGTCCACCTTTCATCACAAGACCTGCGACTACTGACTGCCCACCAGACTGGCTGGTACAGTCTTTAACAACCCCAGACTTATAATAATAATAATAATAATAATAATAATAATAAAAATAAAATTTGCCACATAATGTGGTCAGGAGCCGGAAGGGTGGTGAGCCGCTTACTCCGGGCCTAATCTAAAAACTCATATTTAATTCGGTCTGACCAGGAACGAATGCAGGAGTTCTCCGCAGAGCGACTCGTGGAAACTCTGTACACTATTTCTCCCCACAATTTCTGAGCTTAGGGCAATCCAAATCCTGACGACTCGGAGCGAAAAAAAATGCTTCCTACAATTAGTTTTAGAATCCTGTATTGCAAGTTTCCACGGATGGCCTCTAGTGAAGTGTACTGAAGGTGCAAAATCAAAAAACGGAAGATTGATTGACGTAAGACCATGTAGAATCTTATATGTTAGGACCAAGTCCGACCTAATCCTACGTAGCTCTAGAAGTTCCAATCCACATCTAGAAAGCCTTTCCGTGTGGTGAAGGTCCCGTAAGCCTGGCAGTCTTTTGGTGAATTTACGCTGGACCGACTCCAATAGATCAATGTCCTTCGCTAGATAAGGAGACCAAACGGGCGATGCATATTCCAAAATGGGACGAACGAAGACTTTGAATGCCCAAATTTTTGTTTTCAGATTTCCTGAAATAAAGCATCTGTTGACAACAACCAAACGTTTAAATGCCATTGCACAGATCTTTTGGCAATGAAGGGATGACTTCAGATCTGATGTAAACCAAATGCCAAGGTCCTTTACTTCATCAAGTGATGGTAAGACAGCATTTTCAAGAAAGTAGCAGTGGCGGTCATTCGAGTTTCCAACATGGAAAGAGAGGCATTTATGCACTGAAAGTGGCATTTGCCAAGTTTCGGACCACGTCTTGACTTGCAAGATTTCTTCCGCCAAGGCCAAAGATTGGCCCGAACAAGTATTTTCTGCCCCGATTTTTATATCGTCAGCAAATGTAAAACAGTAGGTGTTATCAAATGCGAATTTAAGGTCGTTTATATAAATAATGAACAATAGGGGACCGAGCACAGACCCCTGAGGGACCCCACAACGTATCATTTCTTGTGAGGAACGTACATTCGCGACAACCACCTGCTGTGAACGATTTCGAAGGAATGCCTCCAGCCATCTCCAAAGTTGACCACCAATACCACAACAGCTAACCTTCATCATTAGTTTACGATGAATTACCAACTCAAATGCCTTCTTGAAGTCGAAGTAAATCGTGTCGCTCGGCACTCCCACATCAGCAGCAAAAGACCAGCGATCTAACACCATTAATAGTTGGTGAGACGCAGACCTGCCAGGCATAAAGCCAAACTGATCTCTGTCAATAATCGAATATTTTTCCAGAAATAACATGATCGTATCACGAATAACTGACTCCATAACCCTACAAATCACACACGTAAGGGAAATTGGTCGATAATTTGTAGGGTCCGAAGGAGAACCCTTTTTAAATGCAGGAACCACAAGTGCAGTGCTCCAGATTGAAGGCAGCCTTCCCTGTTCAAATGACCTAGTAAACAACCTAGATACTGGAACACATATCTGTCTGCTAATTTGTTTAAGGAGGTACGCTGACATGCCGTCTGGACCACAAGAAACGCTCGGTTTAAGATTGTCTAAAGCTCTTAACACGGTTTTCTCCGAAAATAACCATGTTGCACTGATCCCGAGGGTTTTCAGTTTGAGGCAGAGGAGTGCATTGGTTACCATCATCCTTAATAGAATTTGCTGCAAAAATAGAGCTTAGAGTCTCTGCCTTGCTTAGATGGTCGGTGAGGAATGTATTTCCTAATTTAAATGGTGGAAGTGTTCTTGAAGTTTTTGTGTTCTGTTTATAAAACCTAAAAAGTGCAGCTGTGTTCCCAGAGCGAATTGTTTTTTCTTCGATGGCTTTAAACCATGACTCTACTGTGTCAGAATAAAGCCTGCGTACGACGTTATAGTTAGTTTGATTTACACTAAGAGGATTTCCTTTATAAACTTTCCAAAGCTTCAGTTTACGCTGTTGAATTTTAATAATATGTTTTGGAAGTTTTGTTGCATTAGAGGAATATTTTGGTTTCTCCTTACTCAGTTCGATGTGGTTTTTCAGCACATCATGAAAACAAGACCAGGCTTGTTCAATACCTGGGTGTGTTTGGAAAACAAGTTCCTCCCAATTAACATCAGTTATCGAGTTCCTAAGTTTCATAAAATTTACTTTTCCTGCGGAGAGGGAGCCAGAGTTTAAACCTTGTGAATTTATACAATTGATAGAAGAATTTACCCTGAAGGAAACACTACAGTGGTCACTTCTACCAAAATGGTCACCGACCAACACGTCGTAGACTACATGATCTTCCTGCGTAAAAATAAGATCTAGAATATTTATGCCTCTCGTAGGTTTGTCTACGAGCTGGGTAAGACCGAGTGGAGCAATCCTGTCCAAGAAGAGCCTATGGTGGCAATCCTCAGCAGAATTTCGTTCCCAATTAACCGTAGAAAGGTTGAAGTCCCCAAGGATTATATTAGAATTCCCCAAGCTCATCGTACGTGAAATAAAATTACAGGTATTACGAATGTTTTCGTCGTCACGGCTGTCAGGGAGGTAGCATAAGATAAAAGTAATTTTGAGATTAGGTACTCCAATTGCCAACCCTTCCGATTCCGATGAGACATTTTCAAGTATGACCAATACGATGGAGAATCAACAAGCCTCCACCCCTACTCCCACGATCTCTTCTAAGTACCTCATAAGGGTTGAGATTTGCAAGCATAGCGTCAGTAAACCCTTGGTAGAGCCAAGTCTCTACCACAAAAACAAAATCATAAGAACCCTGATTCACCAAGGCCCTAAAGCTTCCAAAATGTTTGACAATACTGCGCGCGTTTAGAAGAATGCAAAAACGGTCTCCCTTAGCACCAGTAGCATTACAAGAGCTTGCGGTGGAAATGTTGGGGATTTCCCCATTTAAACACAAAAATTTTCCCGTGGCATGTGGAGTTTGATAAATTCGTTCTGTAGGATTTCCTTGCCTCTGCTTGTTAAATGTACAAAGTCACGAGCCAGAAGTGTGTAGTCGTTAAAAATTTCCCTATCAATAGACACAAAATTGTAATTCTTGAGAATGCACATACTTCGCAACAATGAATTTGTGTGGGCGACTCTCCTGTCAAGATCGATATTATCCTTTCCAAGTCTTGGGAAAAGACCAATCACTGCAATCACTGAGCCTGGGCATGCCACTCTCAAAGAAGCTGCGAAGTCCGTAATGTGTGCTGTAATTCTATTAGGAGAGTCCGTTGCAATGTCATTTGCTCCTGCACAGATTATAAAAGAACTCACCTCATGGCTTTCCTGCAAGACTGATTTTAATTTTGAAGGCAAGTCCTTGGCCAGCATACCAGGGTATGTCAGTGTTTTGGACTCGTGATGTATGCTTCCTCGTAGATTTCTAACATTAGAATCTCCCAAGATAATGGTCTTCTTGGTCCATTTTTCACGTGTAATGTTATGACTTGTCTTAACCCTTTACTTCGCGGACATTTACGAGAACTTTCATCCTCATTTCCTCGTGAAAATTACCAGTTTCTCCACAATTGTGCACCACAGTTGAAAATTAAGCTGTAACTTTTCAACAGTTCGCAAGTTTTTATTTCTAATTCTAAAACATCCAGGCAGCTTCAATACCATGACTTAAAAAATGTAATAAACTGCTTAATAATTACGTCTCAGTAATTTGAAGTGCGAGATACACGAAATGCACAAAAATGCGTATGTGTGTGAATCCTGTAGAAGCGTAGAAAAGCGTATATGTGAAGGAAAGGGTTAATGGGAGAATTTGAGTTTACATCTTGATCTCCGGTTCTGTCTTCACAAGTTGGTCGACTTAAGTGATGCTTGGTAGCCTGCTTCTCGAGGTTTTTTTTAAGACAAAGTGCAGTCACGTTTGGTGAATTGTTCTGCAGTGAACTTGATCCATGATCAGCAGCAAAATGTTTCCCATTTGTTTGTTTTATACCTGGTTTGACTTGCGGATTAGGTCTGCTAGACTTCCTATTTGTTCTACCTCTTCTAACAATGACATTTTTTAGTTTTGAAGGTGATATATCAGGTAGAGACTTGAGACAGGAAGTGGAGACACTGGTTGCGAAGGGAGCACTCGAGGAGGCCGACAACACTCCGGGATTTTGGAGCCCAGCCAGTGTGATCCCGAAGAAGGGGGAGGCTCGAGAGTAATCTTCAACCGTCGAGTGCTCAACCAGTTTTTAGTGAAGGAACATTTCCAGATGGAGTCCATAGACTCCATTCGGGACTCACTCCGACACGAAGAGTATACAACCTTCATCGACCTAGAAGATGCCTACCTGCATGTACCACTACACCCGTCGGTTCGCCATTTCTTCAGACTGGTGGTGGAGGGGAAATCCTTCCAGTTCACGGCGATGCCTTTCGGGTTGGCCACGGCTCCGTACGTGTTCACCCGGATCTTAAAACCCGTCTTGGCTTGGTTACATCTTCACGGCAACAAAGCCCACGCCTATCTCGACGATTGGTTAATCCGCAGCAAGGAAGAGAGGACCCTCAACCATCAGACGGACTTGTGCAGGTCCCTCTTCGCACATTTAGAACTGGGATCAACCTGAAGAAGTCCCGGCTCATACTGGCGTCGATCTTTGTGTTTCTGGGAGCAACCTTCAACACCAACACCATGTTGGTAAGGCCGACGGAGGAACGGATTGTGAAGACCAAGGCGGCCGTCACCAAGCTGTGCAGGAGCACATCTGTATCGGCGAAGGACTTAGCCTCCCTTATAGGGACCCTAGATTCGAACGCCAGATTGGTGCCCCTCGGACAATGGAGGGTAAAACCAATACATTGGTTCAGGAAATGGCCTGGCAACCGAGGACAAGTTGGAAAGACGTCATAGACCTTCAAGGTCTCCCTAGAGATTGCCTACAATGGTGGGCGGTAAGGACACACTTGGCGGTAGGGGTGCCAATCCGAGAGGAGACACCTACCAACCTGCTGTTCACGGATGCTTCCATGATGGGTTGGGGAGCCCACTTGGACGGAGAAGCGACGTCGGGAACGTGGGAAGACGAGGAGAAGTTGCTACACATCAATGTCTTGGAGCTGCGGGCAGTTTGGAAGGCGATTCTGTCTTGGGGAGAGACCCTTCGGTCTCAGACAGTGGGAATCATGTGCCACAGTACGTCAAGAAAGTAGGAGGCACTCATTCGCAGTCCCTCATGAAAGAGACGTCGAAACTGTTCGAGGTGTGTCTGGAGCTAAACATCACGCCGGTTCCACGCCACATTCCGTGGAATTTGAATGTGTGGGCAGACGAGCTGTCCATAGGCTCACAAGTCCCGACCACCGAGTGGAGGCTGGACCCGCAGGTGTGCCGTGCCTTGTTTCTTCTCTGGGGCTGCTCATCTGTAGATCTGTTTGCTATGCTTCACAACACACAGCTCCCATGCTTCATCTCGCCTTTCCCGGACACCAGAGCTTGGGCAACAGATGCGTTGGCGGTCAGCTGGGAGGGCATGAATGCCTACTTGTTTCCCCCTTTCCGACTCCTGCAGAAGGTCCTGAACAAGATAAGGACATCGAAGGGGAGCTTCATCTTGGTAGCACCATGGTGGCCGGCGGCTCACTGGTTCCCAGACTTGATGGAACTGAAGAAGGAGGAGGTGGTGGAGCTCCCCATCACTCCAAACCTGCTGACCCAACACCAAGGGAAGACACTTCACCCAAACCCTTCCATTCTGAGGCTTCAAGAGCGAAGTAGCTTCACGGATAACGGGGTGTCTGCGGGAGTCGTCGCAACGCAATTATGATGCGAAGTGGAAGAAATGGTTCCAGTGGTGCAGAGACGAGTGTGATCCATGCCAACCGTCTGTCCCCGCGCTGACGGCATTCTTCGAGGAACTTTTTGAGAAGAAGTTATCCCCAAGCGCGATCAAAGGTTATTGCTCGGCCATTAACTCGGTGTTGACTTGTGTCTGGGAGACACTGGCGGTCGAAAACACAGTAATAACAAAGCTTATGGCAGCGTTCGAGAAGGCAAGACCGAAGAAGATGACCCTGTTCCCCAAATGGAACTTGCCATTGGTGCTACAGAGCCTGTCAGGGGCCCTCTATGAACCGGCGAGAACAGCATCTATCTTGCACGTTACCCAGAAGACGATTTTCCTGGTGGCTCTGGCATCAGCGGCCCGACAATGCGAGTTGGCCGCGTTCACCAGAGACCGGGGGCATCTGCGCGCATCTAAAGGTTGGTATGAAATAGACCTGACGTTCCCGGCGCATTTCCGAGCGAAGAATTGTAAGGCGGATGCACAACCGGTGCCGGTCAAGATCCGTTCCCTTAAGAAGAAAAAGGTGGAGACAGAGGACCAAGAGACACTCCAGTGCCCAGTCAGAGCGTTAAGATTCTTCCTGAAAAGAACCAAGCAAGTCGGAACAGTGAAAAGGGATCCGACAGAAGACTCAAAGCCTACGCCCCTGTTTCTAGATGTGGATACATTCAGTGGCGAAGTGCTTAATAGAGGGGTTACCCCGTTCCGAATGGAAAAATGGATTTGCGCTGTTATCAAACGTGCCTATGAAAACGGCCCAAATCACATTGACCTCCCTGCGACAGTAAGAGCACACGAACTCCGTGCACTGGTAGCATCCTGGGCTTTCGGTTGTGGCACACCACTAGACAAGGTGGTGACGGCCTGCTCGTACAATCATAGTAACACCTTCATCAGGCACTATCTTAGAGACACGAGCGGGGCAGAAGGAAAGTCGGCAGTCCAAGGTCATGTGGTGGCAGGTCAGACGTTGTAGGTAGACCTGGACTGAAAGACAGTCACAAGGGTGTAAAAGCCTCACACCAGTGTAAAGCCTCACACGAGTGAAATGCCTCACACCGGTGAAAAGCCACAGACTGGAGATAAACACCTCTCACAAGTGGACTAGCCATACACTTGTGGGGGTGGTCTCGTAAGGGGAAGCCAGGTCCGGCTACATCCCTGAGAGACGCAGACGAAGAAGTCATCCCAACAGATCACCGAGAGAACAGACTGGGGATCATGGAGGGATATAGACGAAAGCAGCCAAGGATGACAAAGTCATAACTAGATGGAGGTGAGTAATGGTTTGATATCCTTAGGCTATGTTAGTGGTGACTCTCCTGGGTTCAGTGGGTTCCTTAGCCCACCGCCCGAATGACGAATTCAGCATTATTAAGGAAAGTAAGTATTTGCAGGTAGTAAGAAACGATAATTTTAAAATGTAAAATTAGTTTTTACTAGCCTAAAATACTTACCTTCCGTATGGACCCGCCCGCCTCCCCGCATTCACGGAACCGGAGAGTTCAAAATGTGATGACGGGACTAGACAAGATGGCGCCCTCCTTGGCTGGGAGGAGCAGCGTCCCTGGCGGAGATAGAGAGAAGTTTTAGAGGGAACAAGAAAAATGGGAATTTTTTTTGTAGTTTGAGCAGTGATAGCGTAAAATAGTGATTTTAAGCATTATTAAGGAAGGTAAGTATTTTAGGCTAGTAAAAACTAATTTTACATTTTAAAATTATCGTTTTTCTCCAAAACGTAACATCTAGGACCTCCTTAAAAACGAGCGCAACAACTTCGTCAGACTAGAGTTTACAATCCCACTGCCTCCCACTCAAAAGAGACTGCTTAGCGAACAGTTACTGCACAAAAGTCACTGACCACTCATAGTCGCAAAGTTCAACAAACGGCACGACTGCATCTCTGAGTAGCCAAATGTAATCATTATTCCAGTGTGGCGGCTTACTGATTCTCTTGGGTCAGGAATTAGTTGAACCTCCTTGCGTGTCGGTCTCATCGATGTCGGAGTCGTCGACGTCCTGCACTTGGTCTTCGTCACCTGAGACAGGTTCATTATTGCTCTCCTCCGGACCCTTGGCAGAACCGTTGTTGTCTTGCTGCAGTGGAATGCCATTTCCCGCAACTTCTTCGTCCCCTCAATCACCTTCGTCTTCCGCTGGCCCGTAGCGATCCATTGTCGTTGGATGGAAGTATGGCCCCAAGTCGGAAATGTTGATCGTTCTAACATCAGACGCATCATTAGTCGTAACGACTTGATAGGTGACCGCCGATTTCTTCATCAGGACCCTATAAGGGCTTTATACTTGGCTGCTAGCTTCGCCGAAAATTCAGCCTGAGCATTGGATTTGGGGTGATTCCTGATTTTGACCAGTTGACTAACTTCAAACTCCACAGGCCTGTGATGCTTGTCGTAAGCTATTTGGCATTGCTCGCTGCTTTCGCAAGGTTGGCACGAACCAAGTCATGGGTCTTCTCCAGGGCGTCGTGGTTCCTCTCCGCATACTCCTGTACCGTCATGGCTGACTGGTTCACCGGTAAACTCAAGAGTTGTAGTGGGTTCTTTGAGTCTCTGCTATGCCAGAGACAGAACGGAGTTTCTCCAGTGCTGGCGTGAGGCGTCGTCTTCATGGCATACTGCAGCGCAGTTAACACTGGACCCCACTGATTCTGGTTTTCGTGCACAAATGCTCGAAGACAGGCTTTCATGGTGCGATTCACCCGTTCCGTTGAATTTGCCTGCGGGTGGTAGGCTGTGGTCCTGTTGTGGTGGACACCAGAGACTTGTAGCATGGCCTCAAACATCTTCCCTACAAACGAAGCTCCATTGTCCGAAACGACAAAATCCGGAGGACCGTTGTCCGCTACCACTGCTTGCAAAAATTTCGTCGCCGCTGTTTTCGCTGTCATGAAACGCATTGGAACAAGCCATACGAATTTGGTATAGTAATTCACCATGCACAGAATGTACTTATTTCTTGCGTAAGTCTCGGGAAGTGGCCCTACGAAGTCAATGCCAATCATGTGCATAGGATAACGCGGGATGACAGGTTGTAAGTTCTGGCCTTCTTGGTCTGTGCTACTTTGACCACTTGACACATCGGGCATGATCTCACATACTTCACCGTGTCAGCAAAGAGTCTTGGCCAATAAGCAACTTGACGTAGTCTTGTGAGAGTTTTGTAGATTCCGAGATGGCCAGCTTTCCTGTGATCGTGGCAGCTGTGTAGATACGTATGTCTAAGAGACTTCGGAACATTGATGCGAAAATTGCCATCAATTCTGCCTCTGTCTGGGACATTCGAATCCTTGAAGTAGAGTAGACCTTCCTTGTCAAAGGCATATCTCTCCATGACTTTGAGCAGAAAATTTCCTTTCTCGACGCCTGCAGCTTGATTCAGCTTGAAGAAGGTCTTGCAGATTTGTGCAATTTCCGGGTCTTTCCTCTGTTCTTGCTTGAGTTGTCTTGTCACGAAGATCTTCAACTGGTTCGTCTCTCAGATAAAACATTGAAAGTTGCACCACGGATGTCAGTAGATCTGGAAGCGACTGCAAAAAGTGCATCTCCGTCGGCGGATTCCAGGAGAGGGATCCGCAACAACGTTTTGCTTCCCTGATCATTTAACGACGGTAAAGTCATACATCTGAAGTCTAATGGCCCAATGAGCAGTCTTCCCCGAGGTCGTGTAGTGTCTCCACTTTTCAACTGCCTCAGCGAGAGCCTCTTTCTCGAAAGTTGTTCAAGATTTCTCAGAGTCTTTCAGAGTTCTACTGAAGAACTCGATGGCGATACGTTGGTCCCCGTGCTGCTGCGAAAGCATCGCCCCAAGACCTTGGTCTGAAGCATCTGACTCGATGATGAACTCCTTGGAGAAGTCGGGTAGTCCAAGTGCCTTCGAGTTTAGCAGTTCTTGCGTCAGAGTCTTGAAAGCTGTTTCGTGTCCTTCCGTCCTCTGGAACGGTGTATCCTTCTAAGTAAGAATGTAAAGTGGTGTCGCAATTTCCACAAAGGATCTCAAAAATTTTCTGAAGAAATTGGCAAATCTTAGAAATTCTTGCACCCTCTTCCTGTTCGTAGGACAAGGGTAGTTCCGAATAATGCGCAGTGCTACCTGGTCAGCTCTAGCCCCTTCGCTGAGACTTTTGAGGCCTAGGACCGACATTTCTGGCATACAGAAATGGCACTTGCTCCTCTTTAGAGTGAAGTGGTGTTTCTTCAATGCAGCAAAGATCTGTTTCAACGCCTTAACATGCTCTTGAAACGTTCGGGTGGCCACTACTATGTTATTGATGTACACGATGCACACGGTACCAATGAGTGGCCCAATGGCTTTATCCATGGCTCTCTGGAAAGCGGCGCTGGAAGTCTTTAGCCCGAAGGGAAGAACTTTCCATTTAAATTGCCCACGGTGGCAGACAAAAGTGGTGTATTCTTGTGAAGCCTTATCTAACGGGATTTGATGGAAGCCTTGCTCCCCGTCCAAGATGGAAACATACTTTGCCCCAGCTAGGAAGTTGAAAACTTCATCCGACCGAGTCATCGGGTAGCCATTCGTCTTGATTTGAGCGTTGAGCTGCTTATAGTCAAGAACAGGATGATAACATCCACCGTTCTTCTTCTGCTTTAAAAAGAAAGGAGAGCCCCACTCACTGATGGTTGGCTCGATCCGATCACTCGCCAACAACTCATCCACCATCTTGTCAATCTCTTTACGGGCATTGGGATTCGCCTGGTAGATTCTCTGAGCTTGTGGGTGTGGAACGTAGTCAAACTCGATCTTGTGGGTATGGCAATCCGTGTGAACTGGTTTTTCCGGAAACATGTCTTTGTGCTTCTCCAGAAACTCTTGAAGATATTCAAACTGACTATCCGTCATGCTGTTGAATTCCTCAGTCCCTCTGACAGTTTCAACCCTCCACATGGGATTAGCTTGCGGGGTGAGCGGGTCAGCACCGCGCTGTGAGAGTGGAAACACAAAGTCCTCATGTCCTGGAAAGTAGCCTTTGTCGTTGACCCAGTCTATGCGAAGGTTGGTTGATTTCAGGAAAGTTTTGCCCAAAATGCACCTCCACGTTAGAGTCTCGTAAATCTTGAATGGCAGTGTCAGATGTTTCCCGTGAACCGTGAAACGCAGCTCAAATTGACCGACTGGTTTCATGATAGTACCATCCGCCAGTTGCGACTCCGTCCCTTCATACTCTTGAACTGGTGCATCCGGCCAGATTCTGTTGAGATGGCAGCGTAGGATCGCGCAGTCCGAAGAACCTGAATCCAGCTCCGCGTAGAAGTTGGTCTTCTGAATAGTAATCAGTAGAGTGTGAGCCGAAGTGCTCAACTTGCTCGACTTGAGAAAGGCCGTTACTTTCTTCGGGTTCTGACATTCTCTGGAAAAATGTCCAAGCTCTTGGCAGTTGAAGCATTCCTTGTCCACCTTTCTGTCCCTGTTAGGTTTGGCACCCATCGCCGACTCTGGCATAGTCGCCGAACCTTCACCGGAAAGCTGCGTCGCTTGAACTTGCTCCGTTGCCGCTGCTGCGGAGTCTTGAGAAGTGACGTTGGTACTCGTAGCTGCTGAAGACACCTTGGCGCTGTGCGAGGACTGGTTTTCAGTCGGCTTGGTTGATTGTCGTTGGGCTTGAGACATTCTTACCTGCTCTTCTTGCCTGACATCCGATTTGATCGGTTCCGTTGGGAAATGCATACTACGAGGCATGTCATCAATGGCCGTGAACAGGGCATCAAAGGTTTTCACCCCTCTCACCGTTAAGAAGTTCCTACAGCGGTTATTCATTTGATCAATAAACATTTCAACGTTTTCACCCTCATCTCCACGTTTGTTCATCTTCTTGAATTGTGCATACATTTTGTTGACAAAGGCCAATGGTGGTTCATGTCTTCCGTGTTGCCATTAATTCATTATAATCAGCCTTTCTCTGTCTCTCTTAGGATGCTTGTATGCCAACTTTAAAGCTTCGACAGTTTCTTGCCAGCTGTTCAGTGGAACACGCTTTGCTTGCCACCAAGTCCAATATTTCCCTTTCAAATGCACAGCCATAAGATTATGCAATGATGTGCCTGCAAGCTTTCTTTCTTCCACAAAGATCGTCATGTTTTGAATCCACCCAGAAAGATTGGTGTCATTATCAAGATCCTTCAGCTTTAAATGCCATGAAGCTAACGCTGAATCCAAATCTCCTGTTGCTGGCGAAAGCTCAGGGGTTTTAGTGATTTGCAATGAGCTATTACAATCCGAATCCGTGCCCCTATGAGATTTGCTATCATCATGTAAAATTGGCTAACTAGGACTGGAAGTTTTGAGTTCCCGTGGAAACAAGTTGATTAATTGTCGCGGTGTTGCCTTTATTAACATGATGTGCTTGTGCAGATTGATCTTCTTTATTAGTTTCCTGCCGAGGGTCAGGGTTGAGGGTTGTCGGTGACGAAGAGAGATTGCTAGAGCCTTGCAAATCTGCCTGCACGCCGATAGTGTTGCCACCTCGCGCCGCAAATTGCGTAGCAAAACGCTCTTCCCACTGCATCCCCAATGCATCCACTGACTGGTGCACAGATTCCAATAAATCATTTTTAATCTCATCCAAAGCATCATCACGCTGTGTAGTTAACTGTAAAGCTTCCAATTTTAAATGCAGCAATCACAACTGCTCTTCACAAACTTTGCTTAAAGCTTCGTGCAAATCAAAATGTTGCACCGGCTCCGACAGTCTCGAAATATTGATTGGCAAATTAGCTGGCGAGCGACGCGACGCTGACAGGGAGGCGTCGCCCTCTGGCGGCGATTTTTCACAACCGTGCAAAGCGAGAGGAGGAACCAGCTGATCCGACTCCACAAACGAGCCACTAAAATTAAGGTCTTGCACATCAAAACTTGCATTTGTATGCCTAAAGTCCGTTAAGCTCGATGCAATAACGTTAAAGCTTGAATTAACTGCACCAAAACCGTCTTTTTCCATGAAAAACAACCGGAATTTACATTACAGCAAAAGTTCAACTTGGTGTAGCTAGCGCAACCTACGATTATCGCTCTTCCGGTAGGCACAGCAAAAATCGACCCAAATGGTTTAGAGTGTCGCTCATAAGAATACCCATGATCCAGTTCGTAACCGCCAAGAGAATTACCGCCGATTTCCTTGACAACCGTTGCTAAGCGCTGTTAAGCGTCTGCCCAGAGGGGAACCAGCTTGACAGGCAAATTTTGAAAATACGACTCCAAATAAACAATTTGCTCTCATCAAAGGTTCAAAATGCAACGTCTACCAACGAATCTACTACTGCTGTAGAGGTAACATAAATCTTGCAAAAACACAGGAAAGTCAATCTAAATTGTGATCGTTGGCAGCGTCAGTTACGTAAAAATGCTTGCAGCAAATTTTCGACAACAACTTGCAAATTACTAGATTTTCGAAAGTCCCATGCCAAATTTTGCCTTTCAATGTTACTACGGTTCTTGTTAGATATCATAGAATAATCGTTCATTCAAATTTAGGTTTCAAATTGCTTTGAATCTTTGCACCTTCCATACTTACTACGCCTGCGGCCTGTTGGCCAAGCCGCCGAAGCGCACAAAGCTCTACTTACAATACGGATTTCACAGGCCATCGCAAAAAATTTCTTCAGGATTTCAGTCCTTGTTCGTGCGCCAAAATTGTGCTGTTCCCCTAAGTGCCCGGATGGTTTATCACTAATTCATGGATTGGAGACACGGATGGTTGATGATTAATGTGATTTACTCTGATTAAAGTACAACCTCCAGATGAACGTCTGATGAAGCCATGTTTCTCCATCTCTACAAGAAGTACCCGAGGGCAAATGCTTAGATACGGTAGCTGGCTGCGGGCAAGTTAAGGAGGGCCAGGTAACTGTCATGGTAACGGCCTGGAGGAGGCAACTATGACAGTATGGATGTAAACAATACAAATGACATTCCACGTTCATCAGAAGTAAAAACCTGCTTTCAAAAGAAAAAAGATCACATCGCTACGGATTTTTTTGAATTTGCCACTTCCTTGTTACAATGATGACTGATCTTTGTGGAAGAAGCTAGCTCAGCGCTCCACTGTCGGTTGAGTCTGTAGGCAATTTCAGGTTGCACCAGAAGATCCACATGAGCGTATGAAGGGCTGGATATATTCATCAGGGAGACATGCTGTTTTTGAAAGAATGGCCAACTATTCAAGTCCCCGAAGATGGGCGTACGTTGAGGGAATTGGAGTACAGGAGAATAGTCGTTTGTTTCCATCCAATGACGTGTGCACTGTAGTCTTTTATGTGTGTAGCAAGCTCATTCGAGGTACTTTCCTTAGCTACATCCTTCTGGTGTTCATGGACACGGGCCTGGAGCTGACGATGTCTCTCTCCAATCCACCTTCGGCCTACATGTGACACAGGAGATGCAGTTAACGACTCTTCTTCCTGAAGTGCACAGGTGTCAGCTCAAGAGGTTGGCTGGGGGCATAGGAAGGGAAGGGGAGCCACAGAAACGACGCTCATAGGTCTCTTCACGCACTTGCTATGGGTGGAGTATGGGTAGGAGTGAGGGGGCTTCGTGTGGTTCTCATGGGGCAGGTACGGATGTGGTGGAGGCGGCGGAAGAGGGAGGGGGGTTCTGGTGCAGGAGAAGCAGCACTCTTTTTCCTCAACAGCTTTTTGAGATAAGCAGGATGCTTGTGGAAACACTTAATGCTGTTCCTCCTCAGCGTATGGTGTACCTTGTCACATCTCACGAGCATGCATATGACAGCTCCTGGAAAGTTGTGCTTGTCTTCTTTGGTCGAATGCGTCTTTTCACTTTCTCTTCGTCAGTGCTCAGCCCTACACCATGCCTTCTTGGTGGCGATGTTGATCAACCTGGCGGGGAATTGAAGGCAGATGAACTTGGTCATTTTAGAACTTATTTTGTACAGAAATACCACCAAATAAGACTCAACAACAACTAGTCTCTTGAATTTTCGAAGAAATTAACCTTTCTTCTTCATCAGAAGCTCGCGAAAAAAACTGTGAAAAAAGTTTGCTACATGATCATAGGAGCAAACCGTCACTATTTAGTGACTAATAGCAGGAGCCTATAGAAAACAACTGGGAGCGTGTCTCGGTAACTTCCACTACAGTGTTAAGTCAGGAGCGGCTACAGTGGTGTACAAATTTGTTAGCAGAGGTCGCCACCTGCATGAGATGATTAGAGGTGTGCGTCACGTTCTCAAGGCTAATGTTCGGTCCTTTTTTTTAAACAATAAGTGTTTAACATGGAAACAATACCAAAGTAATAATAAAAAAATTAAACAAACAGACAATCAGTTGTTCGTAAGTTGCTCTAGCCAATAATAAAATGGAGCGTTGCTTTCATAGCACATGTCTGCTTCGTGTGCTGTTTCAGTTTCGATTTTAGACAACTGGGCGCAGGCGCAGTATTGTTGCGCCTTCTGGCGTTAGCACATCGTACTAAATTAAGCACGCCTAACATCGACCAGCCACACACGCTCTTAATTGTTTTCTATAGGCTCCTGCTAATAGTCACTAATAGTTACGGTTTTCTCCTACGATCATGTAGCAAACTTTTTTCACAGTTTTTTCGCGAGCTTCTGATGAAGAACAAAGGTTAATTTCTTCGAAAATTCAAGATACTAGTTGTTGTTGTTGTTGAGTCTTATTGGTGGTATTTGTGTACAAAATAAGTTATAAAATGTCCGATTTTAGCCACTGTAGTAGCCTATTACCGGCATTCAATAATTAACTTGGTCTTGGTGTTCTCAAGGAACTTCCGGGCTTTCGCAGGCGTAGAAGAATGGTCGACAATTTGATTTGGTTCGTTTTGAAGGATTGCCCTAAGTTCGTGTTTGGGGTGGCAGGCAGTGTAAGGCACCGCTCTTCTTGAGAGAGGGTTTCCTGTCTGGCTTAAACTGACTGGAGGCACCCTTCCTCTGAAGGCGGACACATGGAAAAAGAATGCAGCCATCGTCCTCCTCTTCAAGTGCAAATTGAAGGCTAGGTCTCCATCCATACAGGGCAGTGAGCACAGGCAGTGTCACGCTCACGAAGCCCTGCCAAGATGTCGTCAACAAATCTCTTCCACAGCAGCATCTCTGGGAACGTGTTGGAAATGTGCTTAACGAGAAAATGCATGACCATCTCCCAGAGCGCCGGCAAGCAAGAATAGCCCATGGGGTCCCTTTCACATGCCTCTACATCCGATACTTAAAAGTAACATAAATGGTGGATAGAGTCCCTTTCAGCAATTCCCTGTCCAACTGGTGAGAATCCTTGTACACACCAATCCTCTTAGCTGACTCGTTGAGAAGAGCGTCTCAAAGAGGAGAGAATGGGGAAGACTGGGAAACAGACTAACGACATCGAACGACACTAGTCTGTGTTCATCACCAAGACGGAGGTCTCTCAAGTATTCTAAGAGTTCTTGGGTGTTTCTGAGAGAGTGTCGCCCCAATGTATATTTTTAATGCCGATATTTTTAATTACCTGTTTTTTACTTAGCAGTTACCTCCTAATGGAGCTTGAATCTACCCATTTTTTACTTAGCAGTTACCTCCTAATGGAGCTTCAATCTGTAGCGAAGAAAAGTTGGCTTCCCTGCCGGGCTCGTAGCCCCCTACTGCGCATGTGCGGGCGCAGGCATCCTATATAAACGATCGGAGTGGAACGAATTTCATATTTCTTCATAGGCATCACCATGTGTGGTTCCGTTCCAGCTATCCCTCCACACATCTCTAATAGCAACCTTAACGGACCGTCTTTGACGTCAGTGCGCCGATCTCCTTCGCTCTTAGCCCTGTCCCCCTTGACCCGAATTTTCGGTTCCACTCGTCTTTAAAACAAACACATGGGGCTCGGGACCAGCCTTCAAACCCCGGCCCGGAGCCCTTGGCGGACCACAACCTGCTGTCCGCCTACCATATTAATGACGCTGCTGTTCCATCGGCTGTCAGTACGCCTATCCCTGAAGGGGACCGTCGCCCGGGCTTTTGGCCCAACTCCTTTTGACCCAAATTTCAGTTCTACTTATCCTTCGACAACTGGGGAACGAAACCGGGCCCGACGCCCGGCCCGAAGCCTTTTTGCGGACTGCAACCTGCTGTTCGCCTACCATCTTACTGATGCTGCTGTTATATCAAGCTGCAGGTGCAGCAATCCCCGACAAGGACTGTTGTATGGACTCTTGGCCAAATTCCACCATTTTGACCGCAAATTTTCAGTTCTACTTGTCTTTGGACGCCGGGGACCCAACGCCCGGCCCGGTGCCTTTTGCGGACCACATCTCGCTGTTTGCCTACCAGAAGGCTGCTTACATCTGCTGTTATTCCTACTACAACTGTACGCTCGTTCACCCAAATGCCTGGGGCTTGGGACCGGGCCCCAATGCCCCGATCCGCTGTCCACCTACCTTCTTGAAGAAGCTGCTGTTCGTTTTAATTGTTATCTCTTCTACAGGTCTTTGCCCATGCACCAGACGCCTGGGGCTCGGGGACCGGCCCCAACGCCCGAGCCTGGACCCTCTCTATGGACTACTATTCACCTGTCTTCTGGAATGCTTCACTATCTAGCACTGTCTGGGATAATACATCTTCTTTTCTTCACAAACAACCAAGGCTCGAAATTCAGGCCAAGGCCCAGGGCCGGGCCCGGTACCTTTTTCTACAATCCACTTTCAGATCATTGTCCTCCAGGTCAGGAATCCCTCATCCACTCAAGAGTTACAACTACAACAGCCAGCCAATCTCCTTTCAAGATGATCCCTTTTCAGAGGCATGGCATATTGCCTTGCAAGCCCTGGACTGTACTACGAGCTTCCTCTTCGATCCGCTTTCGGTTCCCTATTCTCCAAGCGAGAGCTTTTAGGGAAGAACTACCTCTGAATTCTTCGCTATCATAATGATCCCTACGTTACTTCAGGGACAGCTCATGACCTCCATCTTTGAGCTACATGACGGACACTTGCATCCACTACTACTGTGGGGTAACGGCGACTGGAAGCAGTTTAGGTGCTGCCATGCAAGCCGGCCGTTGAGAGAAAGGTGTCCGGTAGCCAGCGCATGGTTATGGTTTACGGCCTTAATGGATGTAGACAGAATCAGGTTTACCATACGGAGACCAATACACACTTTCCGGGGGACATCCGTGGATCTATACCTGCAGGGGTGTTAATCCCTTTTACTAAGACAGCGATGACTTAGTTGACTAAAGCAAGTTTATTACCTGGTACCACACCAATTGGGAAAACAAGGTGACAACATCTGCAACGGTACATATTCATTCCTCCTTAGATATTGGCAACGGTGAATCAACTCGTACTTCCTACTCAGGGCGTCATTCTTGTTTAGCCTAGGTTAGATGCGCCTAATGCCATACTCACGGCCGAGATTCGTCGTAGACTCGAGGTAAATGCTCTCCCATATCTCTGATAGTCAGTCTGAAGAGCTAGCAACTCATTTAACCAGTTGCGGCAGCTCTAAAGCTTTCATAAGTCTGGTACAATAACCGAGTTCTTCCCAAAAGGGAAAATGGCGGCGAGAAGGCAGCAATCCAGCATGTCTGCTCTGAGTCCAAGCAAGAAGAGAAAAAAAAAGCAGGGTAAACAAGAAATGACGTCATGGGTAAGCTAAATTACTAAAGCTATTTAACATTAGCAAACAAAAACGAGTTGCTCCTTAACAAAGGAGTTTCAACAATATCGCTTTAAGATGTATGTGTTAACAAAGAGATATGTGCATACATGAGGAGGCTATAATACCAGACAGTACATTGTTGTTGTGGAAGGAGGCAAGGGGAGGAGGAGGTGTATGGGAGGATTGGGACGATGGAGGGAGGGATGGTAGGAGAGGGAAGGAGGTAGGGGAGGGAAAGGGAGGGGAGTGAGAGGGATGGGAGGAGTAAGGAGGTGGAGGGTTGGAACACATTTGTAACATCCCATTCGCTAGCAGCAACGAGCAGTCTCACTGGTCAACAAGTGGGGAGGTCTTGGGATATCCTGGATCCATGGGGAGGGGAGTGCTCAATCCTGTCAAGCCTAAACACACAGGTATAGAGGGTTGCACTCTGATAGCAGGCAATTTTTGCAAGTGCCGTTCTTGAGTGAGTTTCAGTTTCAAAAAT
Organism: Lithobius niger; assembly: GCA_023313725.1. Lineage (NCBI taxonomy): Eukaryota > Metazoa > Arthropoda > Chilopoda > Lithobiomorpha > Lithobiidae > Lithobius > Lithobius niger. The sequence goes on along the minus strand of JAHWFP010212484.1, from coordinate 56,283 downwards.
GGCTCATCAGGAAGCAATTGCCTGATTAAATTCTCGTATTCAACTTCACTAAGATCATCTGACAGGGCATTCTCGGCGTTCTCCCGCAAAGCGGCTCCTCCATCGTCAGAAAGCCGCCCTCCTTCGGGGAAAGACTTCGTTCTCCCGCATCTTAGCTTAGCTTCCATCTGGTCTTAACTACACTGCCGCCAACCTGACCATCTCTTCCCCGGTCCCTTGCGGCCAAGCGACCACTGCCACTTTGGCAACAGATCTACATTTCCTTCAAGGAACTTTGTAAATTTAAAGACACACGCTCAGGCGATCTCATCCTGTAATCACTGAGACTCCGTTGGTTCTTTCGTATTGTCCTTCTCACACGAAAGGAAATTTCCGCAAGCCAAGGCCGGTACGGAAAGACCTGTCTCCAGCCGACTCTTCTGCTGCTGATCCGGTTATCATTGTTCGACCTCCGTCTCGTCTTCCAGGCCCATCGGGGGCATCGAATCAATTCCGCCAGCCACCGTGATCAACCGAAGCGATCCTCGTTCTCGGCGTTGTACCACAATGCAGCTCCCTGATCGTCTGAAAGCTGCTCTCTCTCACTGGATGGCGTTCGTTCTACTGGCGCATCAGCTTTGCTTCCCACAGGACTCGACAGCACTGCTATTTATATGGTTGCCGCTTCTCTGATGCCTTGTGGCAAAGCCATACCTGCTGACATGGCACCAGATTGACACTCCGTTCAGCTGGAACTTCACAAAATAAAAAAAAAAACTCCAAGTAGAATGGAAAGACAAAGAAAGCAAGCAAGATACTCAAGCGGCGTCCTACTCCGCCGCTTAGACTCCCCTGGGATCTTTCGTCTTGCCCTTCCAGGCGCTTCTGCAGCCGTTCTCCGCTTCAGCCTGATGCATCTGCCAACAAGTTACCGAACTCATCGCGAGAGCACGTCGTGACTTCAACCCATAGCCTTCTTCATCTCCGGCAGCTGGGAAACCGCACACACATGGATAAACCAACGCGCCCAAGGCCCATGTCTCTCCCGTACAGCATCCAGGCTCCTCTCCTCTCGTTTCCGTGAGACGACATTACATCTCTCCGTCGGCACCTCGGAGCTGCTCTGTATCGTCCAACTTTCCCTTCTTCCGTCGACCTCACACTTCCCACTTTCTTTCTCATTCAGGCCAAAGATCTGAAAGCACCTTTCATTCTTGATTCCGAGACCTGCTTCGACACTCCAGCCGTCAGTGACTTCGCGTCGCTCGTTTAATCACCCCGGAAACGATAGCGCTTCCCGTGCCATCATCGCCCTCCACGGGATGCCAGTCACTTCCAGGACCATCAAGATTCTTTCAACTCAAACTCGTCAGTCTTGGTTCCAATTTGATGACGTTTCAAGACAAGCACCCTTTAAGGGCAGCTTCCATGAAGCTGCTTTGTTTTCAGCAAATTCCTTCACAAACTAACTTCGAACACCACTCAAAACTGAATACCACCGACGGGTTTTGGCTTCGACCTTCGTAATCAAAACCACAAATAACATGCAGTTTTGGGCTTATCAGTGGGGACTTCCGACGACTCTGCTTCGCAATGGCGGCCTCTTGTTAGGCAAAGACAAACCCTTGGAATTAGATCAGGATCCCCCCCCCCTCCAAAATCTAGCCAGAAAACTGGTCTCTGAAGCCATGGTGATCCAATCCAAGAACACCTTGACACTTGCACCCAGTCCGAATTCTCAACAACTGAAGCGAACATGGATTTCAGCACGGCTTAGCAAAATCTGAGACCGACGTTCTCAATACCGAGTCAACGCCCTTTGTGGAACTGCAGAAAATGAAAGAGTTTTACTCCAAATTGAAACTGAAAGTGCAGTCTCAAAACCAAGCAAGAAATTCGAGGGATCTGAAGATGTCCACGAGTCGAAAGTCTAGTTTCAAAACCAAGCAATCTCAAGATGTCAGCAAGGCTCCTTTTGATCTTTCGTCCCGCCGTTCCCGCAGCCGCTCTCGTCTCACGGGGGAAACAACAATGTTTAGCCAAAATTGAGATCAATGGACTCATTGCAAGAGTGAAACGTGACTTCAACCCCCGGCCTTCCAGTTCTCCAATGGCCGGGAAACGTTTAACCCATAAATGGATCGGAGCAACCACCGGCCATCCCTCTCTCTTTACCTGGCATCAGATTTCTCTTTCTTTCTTTCCTACTAAGAAACAACGGCACTCGTCACCGGCTCCTGTATGACACTCCTGGTCCTCAAATCAACATTCTTCTAACGTCTCAACGCATCCTGCTTTCGTTCTTATGACGCTCAGCGATCCGAACGCCCCCACTTTCGGCCCAGAGACGTAAGCCGTCATTCTCGCCATGAGTTTTCAAGGAAAACGACTTCGACAGCAAAATTAACTCTGCATGTCCTCTCAATGAGACACACCGCTTCAAGCCGAATGGCTTTTGCCACGGAAGTAATGGGGAACAAAAGCGCAATCCACACGGTCAGGACACAAGCGTTTCACCCAACTTTCCTGATCACCTTAACTCAAATTGGTCGATTATGGATATTTTTTAAAGGAAAAAATATAGAGTTCCATGCCGCAACTCTGTCTAGAATCCCGTTGCAGAACCATCAGAAAACAGTCGTACCAGTTTGCTTCTTATTAAGAAATCGCACGATAATGCTAAACATGTTAACAACAGAAGACCTTCGACTGGATTCGGCTTGGCCTCCACGATTGGAACCCCAAGTAACGGCCAGTTTCACAACAAGAACCAACCCCAATCCAAAATAATGCACCTTGATCCTGTGTTTTACTCTTCACTTTGCGAAGGCGGACACTCTACTCTTTCAGAAGACTCATTGGCAACAAGACAGAACTCTTATTGACTCAACAGGACTTGAACACAAACTCCGCTGTTCTTCTCTCGAGACGGACAGGATGCAGACAGGAAACTTTGTATCATTCCGGACCCCAGTCCATGGTTTTAAGGTTCCCTCCGACAACATTTGGAAACATGCTATCATTTCTCCTTTCGAAAAAAAAAACTACTAAACAGAGAAATAAGAAAAATTCAAGATTTTCCTTTGACCAAACCTAAGTTAAAGAACTAAATTCTCTTTAACATTCCTTTTCTTTGAGAGTCTGCAACTTCCAGGGGAACCAGCTCGAAACCCTATGGAACGGATCAGGTGGTGCCCACCGACATTTTTGACAAGGTCTTCTGTAAATGCAAAAATTACAAGTAATGTAGATTTTCGTTGGTAATAGACATAGAGAATTGCTGGCCCTCTGTCGGGCCAGCTATTTTGTTTCTATTTGCGTAAACGAAAATATTCATTACCTGTACCCACCCTACCTCCCCTCTTGAGTCACCACCATTACATATTGAGAGGAAAGAAAGATGGCCGCCTACGCCTTACAGCCCTTTTTATAGAAGTGGTACACGTATGCGTACTGGGGTTATGGAACTGGCTAGTTCACTTCGTTCTATCTGTAGGGAAAAATATTCGAGAGTAAGAAATGCAAAAATTACAGGTTATGTATATTTTCGTTTAGGCAAATAGAAACAAAATTTAGCCAGCCCAGTGGAGGGTCGGCAATTCTGATTTATTTTTTTCCTTTTAAGCTTCGGGCTAGGGCAGTGCCTAAGAAACTTTTAATTTTGTTTGTCTGACCTAAAATCTTAGTTTTGGACACAAGTAAACTTGAGAATAATAATTCTTGACAACTCTTATATGAAAGCACCTTGTACTTATTGTCCTTTACTCTTATTAGATCAACAAGACAGTAAAGTTTCAGTGGACGAAGCGCTTGCATATTTGACTTACTTAGTGGATGTAAATAACCTTTACAATGTAGCATTGGGGACATACGATTTTGATTTAGTGACAATGGTTGCACAAAAATCGCAAAAGGTATGGTAAAAAAAAATACATTGCTTTATTTTTGCATGTGCTACTACCTTGCTTTATGGTCTTTTGTTTTGAGATTTTTAGTTTATACGTACAATTTTTTTTTAAGGATCCTAAGGAATACTTGCCATTCTTAAATGAGTTACGCAAGATGGAACCCAATTATCAGAAATTTGCTATTGATTGCCATTTGAAGAAGCCATTAAAAGCATTAGAACACATTTCACATTGTGGCTAGTACAAAATAATAAATATTATTTGGTATGATGGGTAAATTGTCTATTGCGTGATGATGAACGTCAATGCTTTTGTTTATTAGGTGAAAAGTACTACACCGAGTGCCTTGAATACATTAAGAACAACAATTTATATAATGAGGCGTTACAGATTTTTCCACCCGACTGTGATCAGTATCGGGTAAAGTAGCAATTTATGAACTCTATTTCGACTAGTCATTTATAGCATTTTAAAGTACTACATGTAGCTTACAAACAGAAATTAAATCTTTTTTCCCACCTTCGCATACAATTCATAGAAGTTGACGAACTCATTTACACACCATTAACTTGTCTAGGCCATTTGCATCGCATATGGACACTACCTAAGTGAAAAGCACCACCATGATGAAGCTGGTTTGATATATCATCGCGCTGGTGAAGATGAATTAGCTCTAGTGTCATTTGAAAAGAGTTTGAGTTGGCAGCTGGCTGTATCCACAGCAGCCATTATTGGGTTAGCTGCCAATAAAGTGAAGGATTTGGCTCACCGAATGGCTGGTAATTATACCATTTGTTAACTATTGGTATGGCTGGGAACACTATCATTTGTTAACTTTTTTTTGTATGCATTCACTTTATAATATGGTACTCATTTTAGTGAGACTGAAAGACCAGCATCAACATACTGCTGCTGCCCATTTGTTGGAACATTATGTTAAGGTACAATGCTTTATGTCATATTCAGGGTTCCTGCGGGGTGGGGGTGGGGAGGGAGAAACGAGCCTTAAAGCCTTAGTATTTGCGTTCAAAGATAAGCATCTTGATAGTTTTTGTAAAACAGCCCTACGAAAAGCATGGATGAGTAGTAAGGTAGAAAATTAGTTTTTATAGCCATCGAAAATATACATTACCTGTTATAATTAGCAGTTTCCCCTTTTGAGCTTATTTTCCCCTAGAGTCCAGAAAGTTGTCTTCCCTGCCGAGCTCGTACAGTACTGTGCATGCGTGAGGCCTGCTTATATAAGCTTCAGCGCAGCGTTTGTTGGCATCATTTCTCCTAGGGCGATCGCCACGCGTGGTCGTTCTTTAAGCTTCCCCGTTCGACGTTCCTCCTCCTCCGCCTTCCGTCATCCTGCGGAAGGTGCGTTCCTCCGCTCCTACGCCAGAGACGGTCGTTCCGCCTCCCACTGCTTCCAGCCGGACCAGTGGATGATGCGCCGGCCTTTTCGTCCATGAACCGGTCTTCCTTACAAAGACTCCATTCTAATCACTGCATTCCTTTGCCACATGCAGTCATTCTGCCCTCCGCCTCCGCAACTGCCCGCGGAAGGGCGCTTTCCTCCGCTCTGTGGAAGGCACCTCCATCCGCTTTTCCTTTCAAGACTATCCTGGTTTTATGGATACTTTGTCCGTTCCTTCGGTTAAGGATGACTCTCCTCCGCCCTCACTGGGCTTACAATGCCCTTCCATCATTCCTCCAGAATGTTTTCTCATCTGCCATTCCTCTCTGGAACCACTTCAATGCGGCAGTACGTTTCATTTTTGATTCCAGCATCTCCGTTCCTCGAACGAGCATTCCGCCTCCCAATTTGGCCTCCTCCTACGGAGGTGTTCCGAGTTTTTTATCACAACAACACACCACATGACAGACGGACGCTCTTTCTTACCCTCCTTCCGTTCCGCAGAATCAACTGGACAACGACATCCTTCTGATTCAACCAAATGTCCCTTCCAAGCCTCCGCATACTGGAGTGCTCTCCTTACCATCCGTATATCATCGTCCCATGGATGGAAGATGTCTTCGTTCCTGTCCACTTCCTTCCGCCGCCCCTCCGCACCTCCGTTTCTCTTTGTCCCTAGCCCAAGATGGCTTGTGTCATCATGGAAAATTGTTACCCCTTGCTTTCCCTGCTCGGTCTCCGTCCGTACCAGGACGAGAGGAGGAGGGGGGGGGGGTTATTGCATTGCAACGAGACTCTTCCGGAATGTCTCTCATCTCTCATTTCTCTTCGAGACTCACCGACGCAACGTGATACGTCCCATTCCGGCCCTGCGTTCCCACTTCACGGTCGATCATTCCACCCTCCGAATCAGCTTCCTCACCCATGCTAGCCTCTTCATCCACGGATGATCCCTCCACCAACCACGTCAGCACGTGTTCCTCCCACTAGGCCTTGGTCTATAACACGGAGGAGGGGCTCTTACCACCTGTCACAACCTACACTGACACCATACCCACTGCGCATCCTCCTTCATGTATGACACCTCGGCCGTCACGCCCCACCACATCCTGCATGGTTGCAGTTTGCGCATTGCCTATAGAGTTCAGCAATCCTCGTCTCTTGCTACTTCCCTGTACAGAGATCCTTTCTTCTCTAGCCACCATGCCGTTCACTTCACTTCGCGAGCCTCCGCATGCCTCGTGCTAAAGGAATGCCACGGGATGAAACCTCCCGCACTCCCCGTTCCGCATCCCCAAGCCACGTTTCGCCTATTGCGGAGGACGTAGAAGTTCTCTAACTAGCAACAGAATAAGATTCCTTGGAGCCACCCATTCCGCCTTCGAATCCCTTCCTTTCCGAGTCACTCTCCATGCCTTGTAATACCACGAACACGTCTCCCATCCCTTGCGGCCAACCACCTCCGACACGAGACCTACGTTCCCTTCCCAACGAACTCTCTCGCACTGAGGAACAATATGCCTGTCTCAAACTTCAACTCAAGGCGCGGAAAGTAGCAGCCAGGTTGGCCTCCTCTGACAGTCCTCGATTACCTCCACTCGACCTATCCTCACGTTCCTCTCAACATTCTGTAGTCGTACGTTCCGCTACCAAACGAACCAATGGACCACTGCCACGTCAGCTTTCGCCTTCCTTTCTCTCCAGCGTTGCATGCTGTTGTTTAAATCAAAGGGGTATGATATCCCTCCGCACCGCCACCACCTGCGCATCCTACTACGCAGCCCTCCTTTCTTTTTTATTACAACCTTCGGCTATGCAGCCCACTGGTCTTTTCTCTACCTTCAACTAGTGCAGCTGTACTACGCATTTCCCCCCAACGAGACCAATCCTCGTACTTCGACTTAATGTCATGCTATTCCTGTTCCACACACCACTCTTCCGCAGAGGACTCCCTCCGCTCCTGCTTTGATGGTCGTTCCAGCTCTCCGCCGCTTCTGGTCTAATGAGACCTCCATCCGTTCCTACAGTGGAGGATGGCTCTTCTCCACCCTCCGTGGATCCATCGACCCCTTCCACCGTTCCTCCGGAATGTCTCTCATCTCTCATTTCTCTTCGAGACTCACCGACGCAACGTGATACGTCCCATTCCGGCCCTGCGTTCCCACTTCACGGTCGATCATTCCACCCTCCGAATCAGCTTCCTCACCCATGCTAGCCTCTTCATCCACGGATGATCCCTCCACCAACCACTCAGAATCCAAATCGGAGGCCTCGCTACAGGTTTTAGTTTTGGCCTCCGTGACCAGCTACCCTTTCAGCCTCCGCTATTGGGACAATCAACAACACCCCAACATTTGCAACAACTCTTCCGCAACGGAGGCGTCGTCCTCGGAAATGGTTCGCATCTTGAGTTAGATACAGGCCATCCTCCGCCTTGCCCAGGCCGTGGGAATTAATTCTTCAGCCCTATAGGCAATGGTACAGCTAACCCACTCAATTTGACACCTATCCCCAATCAGAATTCCTGACAGCAGACACAATGTTAAACCTCTGTTTCGCTCTCTACCTCCCTCGAGTAGCGGTTCCCGGTTTTGCCATCCGCGACAATGACCGTGTCCTCCGACTAAGCCTCCGAGCTGCATCCTAAGCAGACGTCCTTGGTACTATAGCCAATACACTATGTGAAAGGTTATACACTCACCCTCCTCCGGATGACGCTCGCCAGCTAGCTCTCCTCATCAATCAAGTGTTCCGGAGAAGCTGCTTCGCTAACTTACCACGCCATGAATTGGTTTACACGGACCCTCTTTAACTCCACATTCTTACTCTGAGGAGTAGATCTAGAACACAGCCACGAATCTACATGACTCAACTTACCAGTCCCACAATATGCATCACCAATGGATTTTTTGCCTCCACTCGTCATCCACCATCCGCTCTTCTGCCGACGACCATGGAGATAGAAGAATTGACAACTTCAAGACGACTGAAACACAAAACTTTGCAATACCCAAGTCTTTCTTGCATTTGGGGGAAGGCCGATCAGTTCGGATTAGCGACGTTCCTCGTCCTCGCCCCCATTGCACGCTGCCTCCGCACAGTCTACTTAAGGTGAATCGTTTCACTGCCTACTATCGGCTTTCACCTTTCCTCCCTCCAGCATTAAATACTGTTGTTTCATTGGCAAGGGTATGATATCCCTCCGCACCACCTCCATCTGCGCATCCTACTGCGCAGCCCTCCAGCCATACCTCCTGTCCAACAGATAACCATCAATTTGCGTCTTCCGCCTCCTTATGCGGACGCTCCTCCGCCAGAGGATGATCTCTTTGCCTCCGTTTCCTACCGTGCTCCTCATGCCACACTACGTCCACAGGCATAGCCCTGGGATTTCGGAAGTTTCTGTAAGCACTCTCACCCTTCCGTTTTGACAAAAAAAAATGGAGGAAGACTTGCCTTGCTCCCCTTGCCGTGCAAAGGCCACAGGGGTAGCGTTCGGTTTTCGGATGATCCCGTAAATGCTTTTCACCGTTCCGCATCCTTCCGGCCTGGCGAGACGTCCGCTTATACTGACCCTTCCCGACAGGACACTATAAACATTCTTATCGCTGAAACTTTGCTCGAACTATTATCATTTACTCTACACTACACCCTTGTTTTTCACCCTCCGTTTCAGCAACCATCATCAGGAATAAGACGTTAACCATCATTCGTGAACTATTGAAAAACAATTTGAATGCCGGATTATCTGGCTATTTACAGAAGTTTACCTTCCGCTGGTGAGCTACGGCATTGGCCTTCCGGATCTCCTCCTGCCTACCCTCCGTCCATGCGGAGTACTACCTCCAGGTCTCGCCTTCTGACGTCACCCTCCAAGATTTCCAGCGTCAAAACGCCTTCCCACAAGGTAAGATGTTTTCAACATATTTGGTTGTTCTCTTATCCTTGTACCCCTTATGTAAAGACCTCTACATGCGGAAATAAAAAATATGTATATATATATATAATAATTAGGGATCGATCGGGTAACAAAAAACCGAGTCCGAGTAATTATGAATCCTCACGGGCCGAGTCCGGGTAGTAAAACCGGGTCGTAGATTTTCAATTTTTGCTTTATGTTTAATATGCAGCTTTTTTTTTTACTTTGATTTCGTTCTTTTTTTTTGCTTTCACTCATTTTCATTTTGCTTTCGTCCAGTTTTGTATTGCGCATAGTATAACAATGAACGAAAGCAAATAAAGGGACAAAACCAACTTTAAAAAACTGTAAAATACCAGTAATTCTTTCTTCCAAATTTTTTAATTATAAACTTTACGTTATTAAATAAAGTGAAGTCAAAAATTAAATTGACCAGCAATCGTTGTTCCAAATTTTTTAATAATAAAGTGAAATGAAAAATAAAATGCATTTTGGTTACTTTGTCTCCTGTAAACGCGGTCTCGTATCAGACGCTCGTGGTGAGGACACCTCAACACCACCGAAGAAAAAACCTGAGGGCAGCATTCTTCCACACCAGAAGAACATCGTCTTTATGGCGATCTCACTTTAAAAATGTAAATATTGTATATTGTTACTTTAGGCATGAAGCCGAAACACTTCCAGCTTAGTTATGTTTTAGATGTTAAAACCACACGATATTTTTTATTTGTAACAGGTGACGACTTGGTTTATTCATGAAAAATGTCCGACGTTCAAACCACATGTCCATTTCTGCAGATAACTTTAAAACTAACCTAACCTGCGATATAGCCTATTAAAACTAGCTGGAATATTTAATCTTTTGATTTTTGCACTTAGTGCACTTTGGTAAACTTAACTTCTTGCCATGAACCCTACCGGAGCTCGAACTTTTATGTTTGTAGTTTTTTACAGAACCAGTGTTTATTTTCATGTCTATTTTTTTATAGCATCTCCACCCAAACTCCGACCGTAGCAAATTTCTAAAAACGAAAACAAACTAGCTTTCCTTTGTTAAAATCATGCTTTGTAAATAGTAGTTTCATTCCCAAAGTCAAATGTTTATTCTGTGCATTACACTTCGTTCCCCCCCCCCCCCCCCTTCGTCCTTCAATAGTTGCGATACGTAATATATTAGTTTTATTTTTATAGGCCTAAAAATTCACGTTGTTATGAGTTTCAAACTCACTTGCACTAAAAGCCAGGCCTCTGGTGTTTCCAAGTCGGCAATTCCCTTTGTCAATTCAGCCTCCGCAATTCCCGCCCAACCAAAACACTGCATTCAATTCCCCATCCGCTCAGAGCGCTCAGCTAACCTGCCTGTCCGCGCTGTCATGCCAACTTCCGGTAGTGACAGCTCGGCCGGTTTCGGTCAGTCTCTCCTCCTCCAAGTGTCCACCTCTACCCCACACCCCCCTCCGTCTCTCTCCTACAGGTCCGCGCTTTCCCTCTACCTGCTGGTCAGGCAGAGAGCATAAAAACCCAGACCCAGGAGAATTTCGAGAGCACAGCTCGGGATTCTCAAAGCTAGAGGTCGCTACGCCGGTTTGGAGTGGAGATGTCGCGGTCCGATTGTTGCTATGCCGGGCAAAGGTAGTTGGTTCGTATGTAACTTAGCTTAACTTAGAAGTTTAATTTTTGAACTTACACGTCAAAATTTATAGTCTAATTTAACCTAAACCTCGTAGCTTTGAATGTAACTTTATGGTGCGTTAAGCCAAACGGCATTTCGGACGTTAACGGCCATAATTTAAGGGTTCACGGTCCCTTCCTAAAAACTAGCTTTATTTTTCATCGTTTCTTTAAACACGGTTTAATGTAAACAAAGGACGGTTTGATCTTCGTGGGTGTTCCGTCGATTAAACGCTCGGATCAACTTTATATGTAGCTGAGGCTTCTATAATTTAAGGAGTTGACTTATCAACAGCAACTCTGGGAGGTTTAATGCTCTGCTGTTACATGTAGAAAAACAACTGTAAAACAGGTCTACTATTATAAGTCAGCCGAGGCTGCTTGTAATTTAGAGGGCTCTTTTGCCCTGTTGCCTAAAATCACTGTTTCTATTTGAAATTGTTTATGTGAACTAAGTCAAGTTCTAGTGTCGAATTTAATGTAAATTCCCCCCGTGTCATTTATAACCTAACCTAGGTGTAAATTTACCAAATGTAAATGTAAAGTGCAAATGTTTTAATGTTTTAACATGTTTGACTAAAATAAAAACCTGGAGTTTTAAACACCCGTCGGTTTTATAGTTCGTTGTTTGCTAGGAGTTAACATTTAAGATAATTCTCTTCAAATTTAACTTAGCTAGCCTAATTCCCACCTTGGTGGCAGCGTTACCCACTATTTATTCACTAGTTAGGTCTTAGATTAGGACTTCAATGCTCCATTCCCTATATCGGGACAGTACTAGTTGTGCTGTTTAACCGAAAAAGTACTCGAAAGCAACACAGAGTGAAAGATAGTCAGATCCAGTTACACCAGGCGACCGGCGATGCTACAAGCACCTAACCCGTCGTAGCACCCGCCGTTACAAATGGTGGCAGCGGTGGGATGAACAGGTGCTGTTCCTACATGCGTTTTCCCCCTGCCATGCTACTATGCCATTCGTGCTGAACAATCCTTCAACAAAGATATCCGTGACTCAGTTACAACAGTCACATAAGGAGATGCCCGCATTGCAGTTAAAATCAATGCCGAAAAAGATGTCAGCATTGCCGTCACTATCAATGCAAATCCCGGTGTCTGCACTGACGTCAACAACAGTGCAAATCACGAGCTCCAGCAACAAAGCCAGTTACGGAGCCGAGAAGCAAGTATAGTCCCCCCTCCCCCTCCCCCGTCTTGGAAACCAACAAGCCGTGGACCGTCAGCAGCGAGGAGGATTTAACCATTTATGGAAAGGAAGCTCCGTCGCCGTATCCAGTGGACCTTGGCAACAACAACCAGCGTTCCAGTGAAGTAGGCCTCAACTCGAGAAGTACTACTGTAGAAGTGTGCAAGCCATTCATTCATCATGTGGGAAGTTTGGATTTGGACTTGACAGACCACACAGCGATTGTGTCCGGGGTAAGTGTGCATAAGATATGCTTAAGGCCGCCCAGCCGAGTGTTGTATTTAAGAGCCTTTTAGGTATTTTAATTGTTTATACACCTGAGTGCTAGGGGTCTAAAATAAGTGTATTTCTTGCTAAAACCTACCAAAATTGGGAGAGAGGTGTTTTTAGTAACTCGCTCTGCTCAATTTAAAAGTAAAATTAATTTGCGGCTGCATTTTAATGAAGTTTCATTTATAAGAGTTTTATTTTGAAGCTTAGGACGATTTTGAAGACGTCGTTAAAGACATTCAGTATAAAGACCTGTTTAAAATTAGGCCTAACCGTTAGTGAAACCCATCACGAATCGGTAACTATTTTGAAAAATGCCGTCGAGGAAGAAAAAATTTCCGTTGACGATCTCTCTGACGAACTAGCCCCGGCTATAGAAAAAAGAGAGGCTACCATCCTACAAAACAAGGAGTTGGCAGCCAAAGAGCATGAGCTTGCGCTTAAAGCCGAAGAATTACGGTTGAAGGCAGTAGAATTAGCCGCCGTAGACAAGCGTATGGCGCACAAACTAGCATTACGGGACCAAGAGGCCCAAATAAGGGATAGAGCCGTTCAGCTAAAAGAACAAGAAGCACTGATTAGCGAACGCGCTAGTGCACGCCAATTATTAAAATTAGATAAGCAGATCGAACTAGCTAGGCTAACGGCTGCAAATCTTAGTGGTAATTCAAGTCAAAGTAGTGGTACCGTTACCCCTTCAAATCCCAGTATCCCCGAAAATAAACCGGGTAAAATTGCTGACGCTGTCAGACTTGTAAATAGATGGACTTCCGAATCGGAAATTAATAGTTTTTTTAAAGATTTTTGAGAAAACTATGGAAACACAACGTATAGACAAAACAGAATGGGTCGTCGGACTCCAACCTCTCTTAGGAGAAATTTTGATTAAAGTGTGTGATCAAATGTCGATTGTAGAAATGCATGATTATGAACTAGTCAAAATCAGGTTACTTGAAAGGTTTGTCCAAACTAAGGAAGCCGTACAAGCCCAGTTTCGTTCACTTGAACGTGGCCCCGAACAATTGTTCCACGAACATGCGTTCGCGCTCGAAACCCTATTTTCAAGATGGGTGTCCCTAGCTGAAGTGAATAGCAGCTATGACAAGTTAGCTAACTTAGTCTTACTTGAACAATTTACTAAATCATGTCCCATTGCTTTACGCAAGTGGTTGCCGGACCAGATAAAAACTGGAACCCTACACGAAGCAGCCAAACTCTGTGATGAGTTCACCACCAGAAACAGATTTCTGCCGACATGGCCCTTAAAACAGGGAAGGCACAACCGAGTGCGTCGTCGTCTGGACAAGCTTCAAAAGCTCCCTCTAACTTTCGAAGTGGCAACAGAGCCTCTTCCACTGCAGATAAACCGGCCGGTACTGCAGCATCGTCTGCCGATCCGAGTAAAGGAGACTCGGCCCGCAACAACTACTCCAACCGTGAGTTTGACAGGCCTAGGAAGCCTAGGTTTGAGGGTGTCTGTTTTTTCTGTAACAAACCCGGTCACAAGAAATCCGAGTGTCGTTTTCGTATTGCTCAAGGGGCAAACTCAGCCTCTAATGCAGAGTGTAACTTTGTTAGTAATCATCCTCCCGAATTAGTTCTTTCTAAACACATTCACGAATGGACTGTGAATGGATCGAAATGTCTGGTCTTAAGAGACACAGGCTCGACACACGATGTCATTGCAAGGGATTTTGTGAAGCCCGAGCAGTTCACGGGTGAATATACCCATTGTCACAACGCGCTCTCAGAGCAGACGACAGCTCATGCAATTGCCGTGATAGAAGTTGAAACGCCCTACGGTAAAATCCAATCCGAGGCCCTCGTTTCAGACCACGTGGGTCCACATTTCCAGATGCTTTTGGGTGTGCCATCTCAAACAGTATTAGAAGAAAAAGTTTTAAAGGCCCTGCCCCCTTACTCTAACGCCATCACTCGTTTCCAAACTCGTATGGAACAACAACTCCCGATATCTAAACCCAAATATCGTGAGATCGAATCTGAGAGTGAAGACGACTCAGATAGTGATTCTATTTCCAGTATAGCTTCCCCTTCACAGGAAGGTTTTGTTTCACCTAAGGTTGATAGCTTAGATTCAGCTATTTTAGGTCCACAGTCAGATCAGTTTACAAAATTACTGAGTGTTGACAAACCCGATTTTGCCAAGTTGCAGTTAGACTGCCCAACTTTAAAACCATGTTGGCAAACTGCTGAGCTTCCGCTGGACCAGCAGGATGAGAACAAACAGTTTTTCATCGAGAAAGGATTGCTTTTCCGGAAGCCCTTTCGGCCTTTAGGAAGTCCGTTAATCAAGAAACAGCTAGTACTTCCTAAAGAGTGTAAAGATTTAGTCTTAAACACCGCACATGCTAATGCATGGGCAGGGCATCTAGGCCGATCCAAAACGAAGGATAGGGTGTTGACTAATTTTTACTGGCCACATTGTTTTACCGACATTGACAATTTTGTTTCCACATGTTTAACCTGCCAGAAAAATGGTAAATCTTGTCAGAAGTTTGTTGCCTCCATGATGCTAGTGCCCATGGATGATGATCACCATGGATAGGTAATCGATTACCATGGATAGGTAATCGATATCGTCGGCCCCATCAAGCCTGCTAGTAAGGCTGGTTATAAGTATATCTTATCATTACTTGACCCGGCAACAAAGTTTCCCGAGGCCGTGCCCCTTAAAGAGGCCAACAGCCAGAGCGTTGTAGATGCTCTCCTCCTTGTGTTTTCTAGGTTAGGCTTTCCAGCCGAGCTCCAGAGCGACTTAGGCTCTTGTTTCATATCGGAACTTACAACTCTTTTCTTAGAAAAGTGCGGTATAAAGTGTGTTAACTCAAGTGTAAACCACCCGCAATCTAACAGCGTGAAACGTTTCCACAGGACACTCAAAGCGGTGCTGAGAGCTGTCTGTTATGAGCATCCCCACGATTGGTAGAGGTGCCTGCCAGGAGCAATGTTTGCTCTGAGAACTGCTCCCCATGAGAGCACTGGCTTCACTCCAGCGGAGTTGGTCTACGGACGCAACCTCAAAGGCCCACTGGAATTGGTGAAAAGCCATTGGATTGAACCGGACGTTCACCCTTCCGTTCTAGAATACATCTTGGACTTGCTCCAAAGTCCAGTATTCTCGTGAACTCTCTCAGGAGAGCATCACTCGAAGTCAACTGAAAAATAAATCCTACTATGATGTCAAGGCAGTTGAATGTAAGTTCAAAGTTGGTGATAAGGTCCTAGTCCTTAAACCAGCACGCACCAATAAACTAGATATTTATTGGGATGGACCCTGCGAAATTTTGAAACGATTATCAGATACTAATTATCTTGTAAAAAAATCGTTTGGTTTACAAAAAGAAACCATTTATCATGTCAACCTTCTAAAACCCTATCTGCCTAGGGAGGGGTCTAGTAATCATTCTTACAATGAAGAACGTGAGCTTCCTCACACCGACCATGTTTGGACGGGGCAGCCTGGAGATGGCCACCTTACTGCTAAGGCCGCCATGAGTCTTTTCAAAAAGACAGGCAACTTAACCGAGTTGCAGAAGAATGACCTCCTTGAGGTATTCGAAAAAGTAGACGGTGTTTTTTCTACTTTGCCAGGACGCACTGATCTTGTCACTTACGACGTTGAATTAGTCGATTCCAAAGTCAAACCCTGTAAGTATTATCGCCACGCGAAATTCGAAAGGGATTTGATAGTAGCTGAAATCAAGCATATGCTTGACTTGGGCTTAATCGTTGAAACCGATTCCCCACATGGTTCACCCATGATCATCGTTCAAAAAGAAGACGCCAGCCCACGTCCTGTAGCAGACTACAGAGAGCTGAACAACAATACGGTAACCAAAGGTTACCCAATTCCCAACATTGAGGAATGTATTGAGCGTGCAGCTAAGTGGAAGTTTATCTCTATTTTTGACATCAACCGTGGTTTCTGGCAAGTGCGCTTGACGTTACAGGCATCAATGGCCGCCACCATCACAACTCCCATTGGGAAGTTTGCTCCCCTCATGATGAACATAGGGATGAAAAACGCTCCATTCTGCTTCCAGAAGCTCGTGGACAATGTCACTCGTGGCATGGAAGAGTTTGTCACACCCTTCCAAGACGACACTGCTGTAGGGGCCGAAACGTGGCCACAGTGTAACGGCGAACGCTATGACGGCTCAGGTGCTTGTAGCGCCTCCGGATTCCTGGTTTGACACGGAGATTCAGCTTAAGGTGTTGCGGTGATTATTGCGACTTTTACGGCATAAGCACAGCAAGGGCTACTGTCCCAGCATGGGGGATGGAGCGCAGGGTCCTAAATTAAAGGTGCCTAACCTTAAAACTGCTGGTATTTCACTGCCACCAGCGATGGAAATTTAACCGTTTATCAAGAGCTAAACTAAAAATGGTTTACATATTTATTTACATTTAAACAGTTAATCGACTAGCAAACGAACTGAAGTTAAAAACTCCTGGTTTTTATTATAACAACAGGGAATGAAAATCACACTTTACATTTAGTTTGCACGGAAGCTTTTGAAATAAACTTATTTAAAAGCACAAAGTTTGAATTTACAACATGTAATTCGGTTTCACAAGTTTTGACTAAAACTACGTTTGTGTTTCAGAATAAAACAATCAATTAATTTTTCGAATAGAAAAAGCAATACTGAACGCTCCGCAGAGACGTCCGCAAGATTGAACAGCCTCGGCTGGTTACAATCTATCAAACAGTATGTTTCAAACACGCATGAAAGATCAACTGTTTCACAGTTTTGTCTCTAAGTGATAAAACAGCGCCTTAAACCTCCCAGAGTTGCTGTTTCTAAGTCAACTCCTCAAATTATAAAAGCCTCGGCTACTTATAAAGTCCGTCTGGAGTGAATAACCAATGAATCCCACACAAAGATCAAACCGTCAGTTATTTGAATTAATGTTTAAAACAAATAAGAAAGAAGTTGGTTTTTAGTAAGAGTACCACTCTGATGTTATGAGGTGAGAAACCTAAGATGCCGCTACAGGCGTCACCACCATAATATTCCCTAGCTAGAGAGAGTTTAAGTTAAAGTTCAAACTAAAATTTAGACTTGGGGGGTCCTAAATTAAATTTTCAAAAGCTAACTACAAACATACGAACCACTGCCATTTTGCCCGGCATGGCATCCCACGGACATGGCGTCTCCACTCCCGACTGGCGTAACCCTTCTCTAGCTTGAGATCTGTGAGCTGTGCTAACGATTGAGTTCTGGGGCTGCGGTTTTATACACAATACCGGAAGTAGGCGCGAACGCCGAGGTTAGCTGCGGGGGTCTGATTGGCCGAGGGCCTCGAGAACAATGGAAAGTGGGAGGAGAAGTCGGTTGAACAAAGGGACTGGGTGCAGAGCCGTTTGAAGGAGTAGGGACATGTAAACGGAAAAGACAGGCCTGTTTTGAGTTTTACTCAATTGAACATTGGGAAATAGGCTTCTACTTTGTATTATTGGCTACGGATTGAATATTTACATGATTGCAACGTGAATAGGCTCTTGTTAAAGCTTGATACTTGGCTTTGGGTAATGCAGAAAGCATTACTTATTAAATTTACAAGCTTTAACTGAAAACTGCAGTTTTATACACCACAACTAGTCTTAGCTGGGGAGGGGGGCAAAAAGGGGGATTTGAAGTTTTTGCACAGTTTGACTTACGGAATTGCTTGGAAACAGATCTTTTTAAGAATTCTTTTAGTTTTAATAGTATATCAAGCTAGCAGTAGCATTTGGTTGGGTCCAGTCGGGCTGAGAGGAGAACTAAAATAAACATATTTACACTAAAATTAACATATTTACACTAAAATTCGTGTCCGGTAGAATACCGATGTCTAATTACTTGGACTAATGGCAGCGTTTCTGGGGGCAAAAGATTATTATAAAAGGCTAAATAAGTGAATAAATAGTCTAGCTTAGTTGTATGCTAAAACGCATGAAGTTAATTTGGAGGTTTAACTTTAAAGTTAATGGACTATGCTTGATCTAAGTGGAAATTTTTCATAGTAGTTGCGATCGTTCAAACACAATAAAAAATATCACACATCAAATTGTTGTCTGTAGAATCCTCGAGGTTCAGTACCTTCGCAGAGGAAGCTCCTCCTAAAATTCAACTAAGCTAGTGTTTGTGGGCTTTATGTCCGAAAATAAGAGTGATAAATCAAAATACATAAATACAAATTATAACAATGGCGGCCATGAGGCAGTAGCGCTGCTGGTGGTTTTAGTTGGTCTTCAAATGTAGATTTGAGAGTCTTTCAGATGGAAAGTCCGGATTTGGGCTTCCCCAAGAGTCTTGTATTTGGACAGGCTATTGAATGTCGAAGAGTTTGTAAGAATCGGACCATTATTGTAAAAACGGCGAGATATGCCTCGGCGAGGCATTTGGGTGCCTCGAGAAAAAAAATTCTTCAATTTTTGAAAAACAGGCGTTTCTTACTATCTGCAAAATACTAACCTTCAGTTTGTGCTTAAATCACCTGATTTGCTATTTAAAATGCCCGATACAGATTTAAAAACTCATCCTTTTAAATCTCAGTTGATTAGTTTAGCTAATCCTCCGCTAGGATCGCGCATGGCATCCCTTTATAACACTGTTACAGTGTTTGGTAGATCACTTCACTTCGGGCATCCGTGCTGAACACACTGCTGCTCAGTTTTGCTATTGTTCGAATAAAATATGCTAAAACGCTTTAAAACGCCAAGATGGCGGACGCAGTAAAGTTGAGCGAGTTGATTACCTCCGGGAAAGTGTTTCCGATTTGTACCTGCAAGAAAACCCCGGACGACTTGCATCCAGCGTGCAGGAATTGCAGGAATTGTAATTTTCAAGATTTAAAGTGTGAAATTTGTGAACTACACGACTCGCCGTTGGTAAAGAAGATTTTAAAGTGTTGGAGGAAGACGGATCTACGTAAGTTGAGTGAGGGGCGTCGAAGTGGTTCGGTGGCTTCCAATTCTAGTGTGTCGGCGGTTAAAACACCTCTTGATGTTCGTTTACAAGCCTTGAGTACGGATGTGAATGCGCCTTTAGTTTTCCTGTCTGATGAGACGATCTCTAGTCATTCGGGGAATTCCCCTACTCAGCTGGTTGCCCCAGCCGTTGCCATGGAAACCGAGGTAGTGCTTTCTCCGTCGGACTCTTTCCCGTTCGGCGATGACACGCTGTTGCAAGAAAGTAATTTGCAAATGGTTATTTCTGAGGTGAGAAAAGCAACTAAAGCCGATATGAACGTACAAATGGACATTATGCGATCGACCGTGACTGTCGAAGTTAATTCTAATGTTGATAAACGCTTCGATGCATTTGAAAACCGCATTATAAAATTAATAGAGTTAAAAGAAGCGGCTGCTTTGCCTCCGTCAGCGGTGCCATCTGTTGAGCAAAACCCGCGTTTCCAGCTTAGCGTTCCCAAGGTCGTAGCCGACGATACACAAAATGGCGGCTCTCTTACAGCCGAATGTCAAGCTCGTTGCGCCAAGAAGACGGACGATGTTTCAGAAATCAAGAAGTCGACGGAGAAAGAAAGTAAGGTAAATAATGATGTGGTGGATAAAAATAAAAAGCATGGCAAAGGGTCTGATGTGGCAGTGGTTTCAATTCAAGCGGACAAGTTTGGGCCGAAGTTTTGTAAACCGGGCGGAGCAGTGGTTGAAAATAAAAAAGCTCCTGCAAGATCTAAAACGTGCAAACCTTTGGGTGATACTAGATCTTGCCTAACCCGTTCATCTCCTTGTCGAGAAAAGACACAGAAGGAGTCGGGGATTGCCACGGGTAATGGTGACACCCAAGAAAAAAGAGACCCAATTTTGGCGTTGCAAAATACGATTGTGTCGCTCCAATCGGAGATCGATCGTTTAAAAACGGGGAAAAAATTGCCAAAGTCACCAAAAAATCAGATTCCATCCGCGAAAGGAACGAAGGGAATCTTAACGGGCGAATGCACGTATCATGATCGTAAAAATCATTCGCCCAAACGCTGTTCTAAGGATCCCTTAGGCCACGACGTTGTTGGCTCACAAAACGCCAACAGGCCGCCCAACTGCCAATGATACGTCCAAATGCCCGGATGCCAACAAAACGCCCAAATGCCATGCTAGTAAATCTCCCACCAAGGAATTGAAGGACGATTCTGGATTTACAATAAACTGTTCATCAAAACGCCTGTGTAGTGCTTCGTTGAATACTCAGCCCTCACGTACTGAACACAGTGGGTCTTCAG
This sequence comes from Lithobius niger, assembly GCA_023313725.1. NCBI lineage: Eukaryota > Metazoa > Arthropoda > Chilopoda > Lithobiomorpha > Lithobiidae > Lithobius > Lithobius niger. The sequence goes on along the minus strand of JAHWFP010212484.1, from coordinate 35,683 downwards.
TTATGCACCATGCGACAATAAAACCACATGTTGGCCACGAAACGTTGCTTAAATCTAGTGCTTCTTCTAAACGCCATTTGGCTTCGCCCATTAGGCAACGAGACTACATCCCAGAGCTGCATCACAAATCTCGGCATGATGATTTTAATGGATCCAAGCATCCCGAATGTAAACGCCTCATGATCAGTCTCATTCACGACATGAAATTTTGGAAAGCCGGAAAGTGGATTTTGTTGATTCCCGCCGTTTCGGGCGTGTAGACTCTGAATATCCGGACGAATATGACTCATCTACGAGTACTGATGATTTTTCGGATGTAAAGACTGGAAAAATTAAAGGGAAGACGCCGGCTGCAGGTTCTCAAACTGACATTTTTGAAGAAGGGCCGGATTTTGTTCGCTGGGACGTTTTTCACTCTGCACTGATTCGTAGCCTCTCTGATTCGAAGGGGTACTGCAAGGATTTTGTTCCCCCTGAAGTTAATCCTGACGATCCCCCATTGGACACTCTTGCCAACTCTGGGGGAGAGCGTGTAGCTCCGCTCCATATGCCTCAATCTGCCGTCGCATTTCGTCAGCTCTTGAACCAAGAAAGTTTGACTCGCAAACATGAAAAGCTAATCTCAGTTTCAAAGCCTTTTCCCCCTCACGACCCGAAACTCAAGAAGCATTTTTTCCGGTCTTCCGGAAGGGGTGCTCCTAACAAGCGTCGGTTCAAAACCTTCGAAGCTGCTGAGTACATTCCTGCGTATCAAACAATGGAGGCCGATTCGACTTTGAAGACCCCCTCTTCTATTTCAGTACCCATGTCATTCTACGAGGAGGACGAGGCCATTCTTCGTGCTGCAATGTGTGCTAACTGCCACGCTGAATTAGCTTATTCTGGGACGGCCAATACCATAAAGCACTTGATCGCCGAAAAACCGGAGCTTGCGGACCATCCCTTGATCGAAGACTTTCGGAATTTAATGAAGAGAGCTTCTTCATTCCACAACGATTGTTTCGCCTGGAGTTCGCGACTGCTTCTTAACATGGTTTTCAGACGGAGGGATGCTCTGCTTCAGTCTGCTATCAACACTCCAAAGGAAGTTCTAGGACAATTACGCTTAATGCCGATCCACGGCTCTACTGACCTATTCAGAGGCAAACTCTTTGAACTCGCCCCGGAGTTGCGCGATAAGGGGAAACCTGTCTCAACCATAAAACCTCCCTACTTCAGCAAAAAGATGAAGAATGCAAGTTATGGTTTTCCCAAGAACCCACCTCAGGGACATCAAAAGGATGGGCAAATTGACAAGCAGCCTAAGAACCCAGCGACTCCCGACCGCCCTAGGTCACGGTTGCCCTTTCCGGAGAATGCCCCTCTCCAGGGCAGGGGAAGGGGCAGAGGTTTTGGCAGGGGACGTGGCTCCTTCAAAGGCAGTGGCTCCTTCAGAGGAAGTGGATCCTTCAGAGGAAGAGGACGGCGGTCTCGCTATTGACGGGGGCCTGCCTCAGCCCTCCCCTCTTCACCGGCAGGTGGGGGGTCGGCTACAGCGTCACATCAAGCAGTGGCGAGAAATCACAACCGACACATTCACGCTTTCGGTGGTCGAACACGGCTATCTTCCTCCATTCCATTCTCCTCCAGCCACCACAAACAGGCCTCCCCTCTGGATTGTAAACAGAAAAGAAGGCGTAAGTCTGGAAAAAGAAGTCGAGAAGTTGCTCGTGAAAGGGGCAATCGAGTTGTCACCTCCAAACACCAAAGGGTTCTGGAGTCCCGTAAGAGTTAAAGGCAAGAAAGGTGGAGGGACAAGGTTGATTTTCAATCTTCGAAGACTCAACCAGCACCTGACGACCGAGCATTTCAAGATGGAAACAATACAATCAATTCGGGAAGCACTTCAGCGCGACGAATACACCATTTCAATAGACCTGGAGGATGCCTACCTCCACGTTCCATTACATCCATCGGTTCGTCATCTGTTTCGTTTCTACGTAATAAAGAAAACGTACCATTTCAAGGTGCTTCCTTTCGGCCTGGCGACAGCTCCCCAAGTTTTTACAGCAGTTCTTCGGCCAGTGCTTGCTCATCTTCATCTCAACAACATCAGGGCGCACGCTTATATAGACGACTGGCTCGTTCGGAATCTTTCACGAACTCGACTCCTCCGTCAAAAAGAAGAATGCTTTCGTCTGTTCCAAGCCTTGGGTCTAGGGATAAATATAGGGAAGTCAAGACTCACACCCGCAAAGGATTTTGTGTTCCTGGGAGCTCATTTTCATCTTTCAAGCTTCACGGTTCATCCGTCTCTGGAAAGAGTCGAGAAGCTTCAGTCAAACATGGAAGATCTTCTGGGGAAAGAGGAAATCTCCGCCCAAGAATTGGCACCCAGCATAGGTCTCATCGATTCGTGGGCCAAACTGGTACCTCAAGGTCAATGGAAAGCGAAACCGGTTCACTGGTTTCGCAATCTGGAATGGTATCCTCAGACGAGTTGGGACGATATCATCTCTCTTTCGAACCTTCCGAGACAAGTAGTGAATTAGAGTAGTAGACAAAGGACAATTTAATGGAATTTAATGGTCCGAAGGGCTTCTCTTCACGGATGTGTCGGGGACAGGATGGGGAGCTCACTACGAAGGTCTCCAATCTTCAGGCCAGTGGACAGAAGAAGATCTCTCCAGCCACATAAATGTCTTGGAACTCGGAGCGATTCGGCCGGCCATTCTGAACTGGAAACATCACCTTCAAGGGAAAGTTCTCACCGTGATGACCGACAAGACCGCTGCAGTCTCCTATGTGAACAGGGGAGGTGGGACGCATTCAGCATCAATGATGGAAGAAACTTCGAGACTTTTTCAATTGTGCGAAGACAACAACATCCAGCTTCAGCCTCGTCACATCGCCGGAAAGCTGAATGTGTTAGCCGACGAGCTCTCGCGTCAGGAATTAATTCCAACGACAGAATGGAAGCTGGACCCAGCAATTTGTCGGGCTCTCTTCCAACGTTGGGGGACTCCCATGGTGGATTTGTTTGCCACCCGCTTCAATCACCAATTACTGAGCTTCGTATCCCCATTTCCGGACGAGAAGGCTTGGGCAACGGACGCTCTGTCGATGTCATGGGAAGGGATCTTTGCATACGCATTTCCCCCTTTCTCCCTTCTTCAATCAACTCTCAACAAGATCAGGGAATCAAAGGGGATCTTTATTCTGATAGCACCTCTATGGCCTGCCGCTCCCTGGTTTATCGACATCATGGAGTTGAAGGAGGAACCGATTCCACTTCCGGTCTCGCGATTCTTCCTGACCCAGCACAGCAAGACGACAATACATCCAAAGCCGGAAGTCCTTCATCTTCACGGGTGGAGGTTGTAACTTCCCTTCTCAAGAAAGAGGGTTTTGAGTCTCCAGTAACCAACAGGGTCATTCACTGCCTCAGAGGCTCGTCCATAAAAAATTATGAGACTAAGTGGAAAAAATGGCATTTTTGGTGCAAATCTAAGAACCTGAACCCGATTAAGCCGTCTGAATCCTCGTTGGCCTCCTTTTTCGAAGAGCTTTTCCAGAAAGGCCTTGCTCCATCTGCAATAAAGGGATACAGGTCGTCCATTAACTCTGTTCTTTCATGCCAGGGGAATGAGAAACTTCTAGGAAGTAAAGTGATTTCAAGACTCATGTCGGCATTCGAAAATGAGAGACCCAGGACCAGACAGCTGTTCCCTAGATGGAACTTGCCCTTGGTTCTTTCAAGTCTGGAAAATCCACCTTACGAACCAATCCATTCAGCCTCGTTTTTACATCTTTCCCAAAAGACAGTATTTCTCGTGGCACTTGCATCTGCTGCGAGGCAGAGCGAATTGGCTGTGTTCTGGCGAATTGGCTGACACATTCGTTTCTCTAGGAATTGGTCTTCGGTCTCACTCACTTTTCCTACTCAGTTTCGGGCGAAGAACTTGAAACCTGATGTGGCCCCTAGACCTGTCATCATCAAGGCTCTTGCACCGGTTGTTGATCCGCAAGGGAAGGAAAGGACGCAATGCCCAATAAGGGCTCTCCGCAACTATTTGGTTAGAACCAAGACTCCAAAGTCAAAACAACCAACAGCGGAACGAAGAGTGCCTCCAACTGCGCTTTTTCTGCAGGTTGACAAAGCAGGGATCCTTAAGCCAATACCCATGACTCCTTTTATGCTAGGAAAGTGGATATGCGAAGTCATTAAAAGAGCTTATGACTTGGGCCCAAATCATCTGGACTTGCCAACGGAGGTGCGAGCGCATGAATTGAGAGCTTTGGCTGCTTCCTGGGCGTATGGATCCGGCACACCACTGGATGAAGTTGTGGCTGCGTGTTCATGGAACAACCGCAATACGTTCATTTCCCATTACCTACGTGATGTCAGTGCTTTGAGAGGTGAAAGGACGATGAAAGAACATGTGGCAGCAGGCAGTCGAATCGGACATTGATTTGATTCTGTCTTTTATAAATTTCTTTCACGGAGAGAAAGCTGCACAATAACGAGCCTGAATGCGGAAAAAGTGTCTTGTAAACAATGGAGAACGCATACACTGGTGAAAACGACACTATGAAGCTTCACAACGTGCAAGTGGCACAATCTAGGATGGCCACATTTGCACAGATAAATGACACATCACAGTGGACAGTTAAGCTGGCACGGTGAAGTGAAGTGTAACAAATTTATAGTGAAACAGGAGAGACCATAAAGAAGAAAGCACCAACAAGTTGTTGAGGTAGGTGATTTTCTTGTATTTTAAATTAATGGTCTGTGACTGTCGTCAGATATGTGTCGGAAAGTGAAATCTCAGTGTTTAGCGGGTTCGTGCTGACCCTCCAACCAATAGGACAAAGTCAGCACAAACTGAAGGTTAGTATTTTGCAGATAGTAAGAAACGAAAATTTTAACCCTGTTTAAAATTAGTTTTTACTATCTAAAATACTTACCTTCAGTAGAACCCACCCATCCTCCCCGCTTCGCAGAACCCGCTGTTAACCATGTGTTGCAACGGTCGAAGTGAAGTGATCTACCAAACACTGTAACAGTGTTATAAAGGGACGCCATGCGCGATCCTAGCGGAGGATTAGCTAAACTAATCAACTGAGATTTAAAAGGATGAGTTTTTAAATCTGTATAGGACATTTTAAATGCCTCGGGGTCATTTGGTCAAATGGGTCAAATGGGTCTCGGAATAAAAGCTAGAATGTAGAGGTTAGTGCACACAAGATATGCAAAAACACAAGACCGCCAAAATATTCAAAAATTGACATGAAATAAAGTACACTGTTTACATAAATGTTGACTTTGCCGTTTTGTATTTTTGGGGGACCAACGTTTTTGTGGCTAAGAGAACTTTAAGTAAAATAAAAGTTACAAGTTAAGAACTACTGTTTTTGCAACCATTAACTAAATACTGTCCACGCTGCTTGGTGCAGGAATATCGTACAAGTATTTGAAAATGGGGCAAAAAGACATTTATCAAGAAACACACTACTTTTAAAGTGAAAGTACAAAGTTAGGGTTTTTGTAAAAGAATACTGCCAAATGAGGCGTCCCGCTGCTTAATCGTTCGTACAAGTCCGGATTATGTCCAATTGCCGCGTCTTTTTTTTCTTTGTGACGGCCAAAAATACCTTGCCGTCCACCCTCAACCTAGGTTACGATAACTTTTAGAAGAGAATATTCTGTGAACACGCAGAAGAACACAGGCTCTATTTAACAGCAACTAATACCACTAGAATGGTTTTAAGGTTACCAAACAACTTGTTTACATGTTGAATTTGACACTGAAGGATTTTGAGATAAGACCCATAACTTAAACATAACAATACAACACTGGGAAGTTTTGTGGATAAAAACTAACAACCTTTTAACGACAGTGCTACCTTTTTCGCACAGGGGTAGACAGACGGCTGTTTTTGGGAAGAAAGCCATTTCGTAGAAAACTTAAAGAAGAGCCAACCGGGGACAGATTGTAACTCTCGTAGAATATTCTTAATGAATATTTAATTAGTGTTGTTACAATCTTTGTCAATATTCTCCCACAAAAGGGAGACGTTGGTAGTGACAAAAAGAGTAAAACATAAGCACTTAAAATTTAGGTGTGAAGGCCAAAACGGGAATTAACTGGAGTTGCTTCAGGATGAGCTCCCAACAGACGAAAGTGACAAAATTAAAAATGCAGGTAAAATTTAATTTTCAGTCAATTTGTACTGAAAACAAAATGTTAAACATTTAAGAATTTGTTTTAAACAAAATACCGACTTAACGCGTCCGCGTTTAAGTGTAACTTGCCAGGCTTGTAACGGACAGTGTAGTCATAATCTTGAAGGGTGAGGCTCCACCTAAGCAGTCTGGGATTTTTGCCAGACATCTGCTTGAGCCAGTGAAGTGGGTTGTGATCTGATTCTATGATAAATTTTGTCCCACAGATGTAGGGCCGTAATTTAGCAACAGACCAGATTAAACAAGCACACTCCTTTTCTGTCGTCCCATAATTCTGCTCATCATCTTCACCAAATTGTTGGGACAACACGCAGCCCATGCCACGGTCGGAACAATCGCATAGGAGGATGAAAGTTTGGTTGAAGTCGGGGGCTCTTAGGACGGGAAACGTCACTAAGGCGGTTTTCAAGGTTTCAAAGGCAGTTTGCTTTGAATCGTCCCATGAGACGGGATCGGGTACATCCTTTTTCAGAGAATCTGTAAGGCTTGCATAGATTTCGGAATAGTGGGGAATGTAGCGCTGGTAATAACCAACCAAACCAAGGATGGAATGGACTTAGTTTGTTACCACACGAATTTTTGGACAGCCAAAACCTTCACTTCTGAAGGAGTGCGAGTTCCATTACCCACCTCGTGACCAAGAAACGTAGCTTTGCTACAAGCCACCTGCGATTTTTTGGCATAAACCGTTAACCTGGCCTTCTTGACAGCAAAGAGAAAATTAAAGACGTTGTCGAGATGTTGTTGCCACGTTTCGGCACCAACGGCGGTGTCATCTTGAAAAGGAGTGACATACTCCTCTGCCACGAGTGACATTGTCCATAAGCTTTTGAAAACAAAATGGCGCGTTCTTCATTCCCATATTCATCATGAGGGGAGCAAATTTCCCTATGGGGGTAGTGATAGTGGCAGCCATTGAAGCCTGTGGCGTCAAGCGCACTTGCCATAATCCACGGTTAAGGTCAAAAATAGAGATGTATTTCCACTTAGCTGCACGCTCAATACATTCCTCAATGTTGGGAATTGGGTAATCTTTAGTTACCGTATTGTTGTTCAGCTCTCTGTAGTCAGCTACAGGACGTGGGCTAGCATCTTCTTTTTGCACAATAATCATGGGGGATCCATGAGGGGAATCGGTTTCCACAATTAAACCCAGACTGAGCATTCTCTCAATCTCGGTGACTATCAAGTCACGTTCGAATTTCGCATGCCTATAATACTTACAGGGCTTAACATGCAAATCGATTAATTCCACATCGTGGGTGACAATGTCGGTACGACCCGGCAGAGTAGAAAAAACACCGTCTACCTGGTCAAAGATTTTCAGCAAGTCGGATTTTTTGGACTCTGATAAATCACCTGTCTTTTTGAAAAGACTCATGGCTTCTTTTGAGTTAAGATGGCCATCACCAGGTTTGCCTGTCCAAACATGGTCGTGGTGAATAAACTCACGTTCGTCATTGTAAGAGTGATTACTCGACCCTTCCCTAGGCAGATAGGGCTTTAACAAGTTAATGTCATATATGGTTTCTTTCTGAGAACCATGGGACTTCCTAACTAGATAATTTGTATCTGATAAGCATTTAATCGCATCACAGGGTCCATCCCAATAAATTTCCAACTGATTGGCTTGGTCAGGCTTAAGGATTAGAACCTTGTCACCTTCTTTGAACTTGCGTTCAACTGCCTTACGGTCATAGTAGGTTTTGTTTTTCTGCTGGCTCTTCACAATATTTTCTTGTGAGAGTTCCCGTGAGTATTTGAACCTCTGAAGTTAATCCAGGATGTACTCAAGTGCGGATGGGTGAACGTCAGGTTCAACCCATTGGCTTTTGACAAGCTCGAGAGGGCCTTTCAAGTTTCGGCCATACACCATTTCTGCAGGCGAAAATCCAGTACTCTCGTGTGGAGCAGTACGTAGTGCAAACATAGCACCGGGGAGGCATCTTTCCCAGTCTTGGGGATGCTCGTGGCAAACCGCTCTCAGCACCGCTTTGACGGTTCGGTGAAATCGCTCCACGCTGTTGGACTGTGGATGATTCACACTTGAATTAACACATTTAATTCCGCACTTTTCAAGGAATAAAGTGGTGAGCTCACTCAGGAAAACGGAGCCTAGGTCCGATTGCAATTCGGAGGGGAAGCCTAACCTCGAAAAGATGCCGAGGAGGGCGTCTACAACACTTTGACTATTGGCCTCTTTAAGGGGCACGGCCTCGGGAAACTTTGTTGCCGGATCGAGGAGAGATAGAACATATTTAAAACCACCTCTACTAGAGGGTCTGATGGGGCCAACAATAGCTACAATAAAACGATTAAAGGGCTCCCCATCCATGGGCACAAGCACCATAGGGGCAACAAACTTCTGTCCAGATTTACCATTTTTCTGGCAGGTCAAACAAGTTAAGACAAACTGCTCAATGTCGCTAAAACATTTGGGCCAGTAAAAATTTGTAAGCACTCTATCTTTTGTTTTAGAACTCCCTAAATGGCCAGCCCATGCATTGGCATGCGCAGTGCTTAGAACCCAATTTCTACACTCCTGGGGAAGAACTAGTTGCCTGTTTATTAGCGGCCTTCCCTCAGGGCGAAAAGGTTTGCGAAAAAGCAAATCGTGATATACGAAAAACAAATTGTTTTCATCCTGCTGGCTTTCTGGCAGCTCAGCATACTTCCAACATAATTGTAAAGTTGGGCATTTACGCTGGAGTTTTAAAAACTCTGTTTTGTCAATGTTGAGGAGCTGTGTGAACTGCTCAGTTTGAGGACCTAAAATCGCCTCATCCAAAACGTCTTGTTTGGGGCTGACAAAACCTTCTGTTACTGCCGGTGGAGTAACCTCACATGAGTCACTGTCTGACTCTTCGCTATCAGTCTGGCTTTAACGGTAATTAGGGCGTAAGAGAGGGAGCTGATCGTTGGCACGTGCTTGGGCACGGGTGACTGCGTTCACGTAAGTGGGGAGGGAGGCAAGTCCTTTCTCCTCTAACACAGTTTGTGAAGGCACGCCGAGCAACATACAGAAATGCGGGCCCACATGGTCGGACACGAGAGCTTCTGTTTGGATAGCTCCGTAGGGGGTCTGAACCTTAATTAAGGCTATAGCATGTGCGGTAGTCTTGTCGGTTAAAGCATTATGACAATGCGTATACTCGCCAGTAAATTGGTCGGGTTTTACGAGTTCACGAGCGATTACATCATGTGTGGAACCAGTGTCACGCAAGACACGGCATTTTTGGCCGTTTACAGACCATTCATGAATGTGTTTTGATAAAACCATTTCGGGTGGGGCATGACTGATAAAATTACAATCAGCTGCGGCTTTTTCGTCAGCCATTCGGATACGACATTCACTGCGTTGGTGTCCGGATTTATTACAATAAAAACAATTGCCAGTAATACGTGGCTGGTCGAACTCACGATTTGAGTTTTGGAAGGTGGCTGAACTTCCACTAGCGGATTTAGTTTTCACCTCGGCGGTACCAGCCGGTTTAGCCGCCTGACTGTTGTTACGATTAGAGTTACCACGATGTCTGTTGGAAGGTTTAGAACCTTGTGCTGTCGTAGCAGCTGCAGGAGTGGCTTTAACAGGACGGGAAGCAGCTTCAGTTGAAATCTGCTTATTGCGAGTAGTGAATTCATCAAATAACTGGGCCGCTTCGGCCAGAGTCCCTAACTTAATTTGATCCGGGATCCATTTTCTAAGTTGGGTAGGGCATGCTTTGTAGAATTGTTCCTAGAGCATTAAATTGACAAGTTTGTCATAGTCCCAGTTAACCTTAGCCAAAGCTAACCAACGAGTGAACAACATTTCCAACTCAAATGCATAGTCGAAAAATTGTTGGTCTGTTTCTTTCTCTAGAGAACGAAACTGTGTTTGCACCGACTCTTTAGTCTGAACAAATCTGACTGAAAATTTAACATTTATCTTTAAATTTTTGTTAAGTGGTATATTGAAAGTGCAACCACTCAAAAAAGAACTTTCAGCTATTTTCCCGTTTCGGAACTGTACACCTAAATTTTAAGTGCCTATGTGTTACTCTTTTTGTCACTATCAACGTCTCCCTTTGTGGAGAATATTGTCAAAGACTGTAACGACACTAATTAAAAATTCATTATGAATATTCTACGGGGGTTGCAACTTGTTCCCGGTTGGTCCTTCTTAAGGTTTTTATAAAACATTTTTCCTGCAAAAAAATGTGTTTGTCTTACCTCTGAGTGCAAAAGGTCAACTCTGTCTTTAAAAGGTTGTTGCGTTATTATCCATAAAACCTCCCAGTGCTGTATAATATGTTTAAGTTATAGGTACCATCTCTAAACCCTTCAGTGTTAGATTTCCTATGTAAAACAAGTTGTTTGGTAACCATAAACCACTCCAGTGGTAGTCTGTTAACTTTAAATAGAGCTGATAGTTGTGCATGCGCTTATAGTACCCTCTATTCCGATCCTTATCGCAAGCTAGGTCCTGAGGAGTGTGCCCAGGGGTCTTTTTTCGAGGTTTTCCCAGATAAAAAAAATAACTTTCTGTGCACGGCTGACTGGTTAGAGCATTAAATGTTGCGATTATCTCATTTGAATTAACAGCTACAAAAACCCTTAAACTGAGACCTTTTATGGTCAAAATTTGTGTTTTTATTTATATAAACTTTCGTTTGCTCCAATTTTCTTTGTGGCCTGTACGACTTTCCTGCAACAAACAGCGCGGACAGCACTAAATTAATTTTTGCTACTAGTTTCCCTTTAAACTTGTAATTTTTATTTACAAAAATTTCTTGAGCCACAAAAACGTCAGTCCCCCAAAATTATAAAATGGCAATTTTTATTCTTTGTAAACAGTGTATTTTTATTACTTGTGGTGATGTATTTCACGGGAGATGTATTTCTCAGAAGGTATATTCCTTGGTGCATTAATTTATGCAATTTATTTACGTGGCTTGGCAGTCTTGTTCTTTGGCATGTCTTGTGTGCACTGACCCTTTCTGTTGTAGCATTTATTTGGAGTTCGACAGTAACCCCAAATAAAGTCCTCCATGTGGGGGCGTGTAAACGCGGTCTCGTATCAGACGCTCGTGGTGAGGACACCTCAACACCACCGAAGAAAAAGCCTGAGGGCAGCATTCTTCCACACCAGAAGAACATCGTCTTTATGGCGATCTCACTTTAAAAATGTAAATATTGTATATTGTTCCTTTAGGCATAAAGCCGAAACACTTCCAGCTTAGTTATGTTTTAGATGTTAAAACCACACGATATTTTTTATTTGTAACAGGTGACGACTTGGTTTATTCATGAAAAATGTCCGACGTTCAAACCACATGTCCATTTCTGCAGATAACTTTAAAACTAACCTAACCTGCGATATAGCCTATTAAAACTAGCTGGAATATTTAATCTTTTGATTTTTGCACTTAGTGCACTTTGGTGCCCTACCGGAGCTCGAACTTTTATGTTTGTATATTTTTACGGACCCAGTGTTTATTTTCATGTCTATTTTTTTATAGCATCTCCACCCAAACTCCGACCGTAGCAAATTTCTAAAAACGAAAACAAACTAGCTTTCCTTTGTTAAAATCATGCTTTGTAAATAGTAGTTTCATTCCCAAAGTCAAATGTTTATTCTGTGCATTACACTTCGTTCCCCCCCCCCCCCCCCTTCGTCCTTCAATAGTTGCGATACGTAATATATTAGTTTTATTTTTATAGGCCTAAAAATTCACGTTGTTATGAGTTTCAAACTCACTTGCACTAAAAGCCAGGCCTCTGGCGTTTCCAAGTCGGCAATTCCCTTTGTCAATTCAGCCTCCGCAATTCCCGCCCAACCAAAACACTGCATCCACTCAGGGCGCTCAGCTACCCTGCCCGTCCGCGCCGTCATGCCAACTTCCGGTAGTGACAGCTCGGCCGGTTTTGGTCAGTCTCTCCTCCTCCAAGTGTCCACCTCTACCCCACACCCCCCTTCGTCGCTCTCCTACAGGTCCGCGCTTTCCCTCTACCTGCCGGTCAGGCAGAGAGCATAAAAACCCAGACCCAGGAGAATTTCGAGAGCACAGCTCAGGATTCTCAAAGCTTAACTTAGAAGTTTAATTTTTTAACTTACACGTCAAAATTCATAGTCTAATTTAACTTAAACCTCGTAGCTCTGAATGTAACTCTATGGTGCGTTAAGCCAAACGGCATTTCGGACGTTAACGGCCATAATTTAAGGGTTCACGGTCCCTTCCTAAAAACCGGATTTATTTTTCATCATTTCTTAAACACGGTTTAATGTAAACAAAGGACGGTTTGATCTTCGTGGGTGTTCCATCGATTAAACGCTCGGATCGACTTTATATGTAGCTGAGGCTGAGGAGTTGACTTATCAACAGCAACTCTGGGAGGTTTAACGCTTTACTGTTACACGTAGAAAAACAACTGTAAAACAGGTCTACTATTATAAGTCAGCCGAGGCTGCTTGTAATTTAGAGGGCTCTTTTGCCCCGTTGCCTAAAATCACTGTTTCTATTTGAAATTGTTTATGTGAACTAAGTCAAGTTCTAGTGTCGAATTTAATGTAAATTCCCCCCGTGTCATTTATAACCTAACCTAGGTGTAAATTTACCAAATGTAAATGTAAAGTGCAAATGTTTTAATGTTTTAACATGTTTGACTAAAATAAAAACCTGGAGTTTTAACCCTTTGCCAACCGGATAGCTGATACGGCGTAGTCGGTGAAAAAAGAGTCCAAATGCGCGCCCAAGCTATGTGAGGGGGGACCACGAGCATATCGGGCAAGCACAGCCCAGTGGTTAGCGTCGTCGACTCCAAACCAACTGAATACCAGTTCGAGTCCCACGACTGACAAAGTTACATATGGGAGTTAAAAAAAAACTGAAACGGTAGGATTGTGAAAAAAAGTGGTTGTTAAAGGGTTAAACACCCGTCGGTTTTATAGTTCGTTGTTTGCTAGGAGTTAAGATTTAAGATAATTCTCTTCAAATTTAACTTAGCTAGCCTAATTCTCGCCTTGGTGGCAGCGTTACCCACTATTTATTCACTAGTTAGGTCTTAGATTAGGACTTCAATGCTCCATTCCCTATATCGGGACAGTAGCAGTTGTGCTGTTTAACCGAAAAAGTACTCGAAAGCAACACAGAGTGAAAGATAGTCAGATCCAGTTACACCAGGCGACCGGCGATGCTACAAGCACCTACCCCGTCTTAGCATCCGCCGTTACACTCCCAATAGGCCTTTGTTGGCTTTAACCCTTTAAGCAACGATGTGGTCGAAAGTGGAGTAACGACGTATATATATACGTCGTCGAAACTTTTATTGGGAAGTGCGGGTCAAAAAATGCAATTTTTGGTCAAAATATCCATATGAGAAAAGCTGAAATTCGCTACCCGATATGTTGTGCATTGATTTCTGTAAACAAAACGTTGTTAACGATGTCTATACTTGTATAAAAAGCACTTCAGTTGAGTGCAGTCTCACTCAAAACTGCAAAAATGTGGTGTTCATTCCTTTTTCCATAGTTGAAGAACAAAAAAATGTTCATTTTCGACAGCGGCAGCGATCGAATCATTTGACTGGGCGCCGCCATCTTGGGTTCACTGAAAGCTGGAATTCCCCTCCATCCGGGCCTCTCAACATATTTCCTCGATGCCCGTTTGGCATTGGGCAATCAGATGGAATGTAAGAGGCTCTTTCTGGCGGTCTCGAGCTGCCTTTCCAAAGCAATTGGAAGATCGCGTTCCCTCATTGGCCAGTTGACACCATGTGACTGATTTGGCGGCTCGCATTGGTTGATGGGCGATTTCACAGTGGCTGCCATGGCGCGCTTTGGATTTCACGTGGGAGCTTATGTTCAGTTCGCTGTTGAAAATCACGAGAAAGATGATGTTTCACAACATTAAAAATTTAAAACAGCAGCTGCGATGTAAAGTACCGCTTAAAAATAAATGGACAAACCTTTTTGCCATGTTCACACGCTTGTAACAATAGAAAGCAAAACTGGAGCCGACGCTCAGCAATAATCTGTACTGGTATCGCTATTTTTTGGACCAATGGAAGTTCTCGTCCCGTTTACAGCAGCAGACTGGTCCAGCACATCTATTGTTGATTTTGTCCATTTATTTTTGAGCAGTACTGTACAACTAAAAGGGAAAAGGAGACTATAAACCTTCACACTATCGCTTATCAGGTGGGAACAACGATTTTTAGCCTAACTATCGCCAACTTACGGACGCGTTTTCTCAACACGCAGATTTTCAATTTTATTCGTTTACAGCCCTTAATTTAAAAAAAGTTCTCCGAAACCATTAAAGCAATTTATCTGATTTGTTCTGTGCACATTAATGAATATCTATTGCGTGCAAGTAGTTGTAGGGGGATCCAGAATGTATAAATGGAACTATGAAAATAAAAATAATTTGTTCAACAAATAATGATTACCCTGTTTGTACTCGGTCGAATTTTTACCGAGTCCGAGCCGGGTCAAAAATAGCATTACCCGGTACCGGGTCGGGTATTTACCCGGACTCGGTCGAACCCTAATAATAATAATAATAATAATAGGGATGAGCTTACCGCATTCCCCAATCTCACTCTTACCTGACCTACTGTTTTAACATGGGTCCTGGCATAATCCAGCTTACCTTAATGAGTGAAAGTGGGTGGGACAGCAGGATGCTCTTCATCAGGAAAGAATCTTTCCTGGGGGTGCCGACTCGTACTGCGGGAGAACTTCGAACTTAGCCATCCACCAGGTGACAAAGTCTGCTAATTAAAACAGGTAATGTATATGTAATGTAATGCAGGGCTCGAACCTGCTTAATTTTAGTGTTTATTGCCTAACCGAAAATATACATTACCTTAACTCCCGCCCAAGCCTCCCCTGCACGAGCTAGGTTCTGGAAGGAGGAGAAATGATGCCAACAAACGCTGCGCTGAAGCTTATATAAGCAGGCCTCGTGCATGCGAGGTGCTGTATGAGCTCGGCAGGGAAGACAACTTTCAAGACTCTAGGGGAAATAGGCTCAAAAGGGGAAACTGCTAATTAAAACAGGGTTCGGTTAGGCAATAAAAACTAAAATTAAGCAGGTTCGGGCCCTGCAATTTTTGTCTTTTTAATGCCGTACCTGATTTCCTTTTAAAGCAGTTCCCTTCTTTTCGGGCTCAATCCCTAGCGATGAAACTTGGCTTCCCTGCTGTGCTCGTAGCTCCCTACTGCACATGTTCACAGGCCTCTATAAAAGCACCCGAGTCGGCCCTTGCTTTATCTTTTTTCCTGGGGCACCACCACGAGTGGGTCTGCTTCTTTGCTCTCCCTTTTTCTAGATCTTACCCGGTTGCTTACCGGTCGCCTTCGTCTGTTTTCATCTGCAGTTCTAGTGTAGCTAATGCACTCTCCGGTCCTCTTGGGACAACCGGACTCCTCTTCAACCTTCCGGCTTCTGTTCCGTCTTCTCCCGGTACCACGGCAGCGATCTGGCGGTCGCCCATTCCGGACTTCCAGCTCCGGTCCCCTTGTGAGGGGAACAGTATCTACGATCGTGTCTAATTCTTCGACTTGGACACGGGCTCCTTGGCCGCCTCGTCTTTCCCAATCGGCTCCTTCTTGGCGGTATGGACGACCGCTGTTCTCCAAGCTGTTACGCCGCCCTCACGCCCGGCAGAATATTTTCGAAACGTATGCTTCTTTCCCAAGTTCTCTGTGCCATCTCCTTCGTCCGCCGCTCGGACGACAACGGACGGACCCTCTACCACGTCGATCCCTGCTTCGGCCGCCGATCGCCGTCTCATCTGTTTTCGGTCACTTCAGCCTCCAGTGGTTGCTTGGGTCCTCAACCGCACCCAGACGCGGCCGCCTTGCCAGTCCACTTTCCTCGTTTTCCTCGGCCTATGTTCTTCGGTCCTTCATCTACCGTTTCTTCTTGTGACCCGTCCGGTTCCCCAATTGGCTGTTGTTTTCCCGATCCCTCTGTGCCAATCTCGGTGATTGCCTCTGCTTCTTCTCTATCGGACTCTCGGTCCCCAGCTCCTGTCTTCTTTTCTCTCCTTTGCCGAGAGCTTGGACTTGTCTCTTCCAATTCTCTGACGGCTACGTCGCCCGGCCCAGGACCGTATGCTGCGGCCCTTAGGGCATGTTCTCCAGATTTCCTGTCTCTCACTCTTGCGTCTCCGGTCGTGCTCTCCAAATCAATGGTCGCGATCCCAGGAATCTCTCGAATTGTGCCTTTCAGTCCCTGGTCTCTTCCCAGTCCTGGCCCTCGCCTTCTTCTTGGCCCGGGAGTCCGCACCAACAGCCGGGTCCGTCTTGCATAGCCATCTTGACCCCACCTCCAGACTCTTCCCTCGGCTCCTTGCGGTCCCCGACCCTTGCCGGTCCCTCTCCTGGACAAGATTCTCCTTGCTTTTTTCGGTCGCCCTCGCCTCTCCGGCTACTTTTGTACTTTATTACATTATTAAATACAAAAGTAGTCGGAGAGGCGAGGGTTAAATATATACGAAAAAAAAAAAAAAAAGAAAACCACGACAACAAGAAATATCAGGAGGAGTTAATAAGGTGATCACGTCCAGGTCTGTTGCATCGCTCTTTGGTGAGATGTTTTACTTTCATAGCTACGACACTGACAATGCGATACAGGAGACCTTTGACACGAGGGACCACACAAGGGTGTTCCCATCCCAGTGATCATCGGTACATTCCCTGGTCGTGGCCGCTTCTGCCTTCGGATGCTTCTCCTTCATGGTGTCGCTCGCCATGCGTTTCTTCAGATTCCAGCAGCATCTGTTTACTGCGCGTCAATTCTCACGTCTTGCATGCACGTAACCTGACTTGGTGTCATGTTTCCCTCGAACCCTTGGTTTCATTGGCGGAACCCTTGGTTTTCGCAATGACCGCTCCGGCGGTCCGCTTCTTGCATCCCCCTGTACGCTCCACAACGACCTTTGGTCACCTCTCTCCTTCGATCGCACGTCGGTCCCCATGTTCCCTGCTGTGGTGTCGTCACTTGTGGATCCACAGTAATTAGCTATCCTTGTTTTCCTAATGTCAACCTAACCCAGTTTAACACACTATTAGGAGTGCCATACATTCTAATGTAATATGTAACAGTACTGATTGCCATACATGTGACACCTGACTATTGTTTCACATGACTAATTGTTATAAAAGCCAGTGCAACTGAATAAACATTTCCATTCCTGTGCTTGCATTAAGTTGTATAAGAGTCGTTACTCTGCTGGGGGAACACCACGCAATAAGGTTACCTACCAGGACAGTCCAGAATGGCGACGAGCCACCCCAGTGGAGTATTTTAAGATTTAGATTAAATTATTCCCCCTACCAACCATCTTCAGTGCTCCAATTTGGTGAGTTGGCAGTTTCACTATTAGGCAAAATAGTTTAGTGCCCGGTACGGGAATTAATTTAAATCTTAAACTTACAAACTGTTGTTTGAGTGAGTGGAACTTTTGAGTGGTTCGAATTTAATTGTAGTTAAACAATTCTTTCCTTATTTGCTAGAACAGTGAGAGAAATTGCTTTGCTAATGCACAATTTGTACAAGGTTTGTGTCCCGATGCAACGCGTCGGCAGTTTTCACCTATCGTACTATAATTAGGATAAGCAGAATAAACGTAAATAAATTGGGCCTTAGCATAGCGATGTGCCTTTTCTCTACACTGGCTGGCTGTGAGGTAAATTATCGGCTATAATACCACGAGTGTTTCTATCAAATCGATAATTTGTGTGTTTTAGCACAAAACTCCTTTCCAGATTTAACCCTTTTAGGCCTAAGCGACTATACATCGTCCTCGCAATTCCACTGCGAAAAAGCCGACATGACGATGTATCGTTAGCCCGGTTCAGCCGAGTTCTACGCTCTGTTAAAAAAAAAATTCCTATTGCGTACATCGGAGACGTAACTCCGATTCAATTACGTAATTTGGAACGTATATTTTTGGTGTATTTAGGTTAATTTAATTTAATATCATCTGTTTATTACCTTAAGTCAATGTTATTGTTGGCATCGTCGCCAAAATGGACGTGAAATTGCGTTTATTTGCTGAAAATAGCCCTTGGTTCAAACAATCGTATCTCCGGAACGACGCAACGTACAGCCGCCATCTTGGTCATGTTCGAGAGAGGGAATTCCCAATTTTCTGGCCCGCGAAAAATGACGTCATCAACTCCAACATCACTGCCTGTATTCCTCCAATGAAATATCCTGTTTCAACGACCGTTGTTCAAACGCTTCGGCCTCGCGAGCTATGATCGCGAGCGCTGATTGGCTCGTTCGCGGCACGTGACTCTTCGGCCGTTCGCGAGTGACGTCACGCAAGGCGAGTCAAGGTCGCAGCCATTGGCGCTAGCAGGAGCGCGTCGCATTGAGGGCAGCCGGTTATTATGGCGTCCGGCAACGATTTGGTAGTGAGCTGTAATCGATCGTGAATCTCGAAGAAATAAAGCAACTTTAAACTATTTTTACGGTAATAAAACATAAAATAATGATTTCTGAAGTAATAACACGCGTTGTGACGGAAGAATATCAATTGGATGTTATCATTCTCAGTACTGTAAGTTGAAACTTTCGTTAGCGCTGTTCACGTAGACGAACTTCAGGATTTTTTTAAATAATGAAAACGTAGGACGATGGTCCCAATTATATTTCTGGTTGATAATTTACAATATAATTATTACGTCTGCGAATTTTTATACTCCTAGACCGCATAGTTTTTTTATTACAATTAATTTTCGTGAGGCATGCAACTTGTTCGTGATAGCCATGTTGCAGCCATAGGCTTTTCAGCAGGAAAATGAAAAATGACGTTAGGCTCGAAAGGGTTAATTTGTTGGAAAGGAGTTGAGTGCTAAAACGCACAAATTACAAATTTCATAGAAGCACGAGTGGAATTCGGTTAGAGAATTTTTGTTTTTCTTTTGACAAATCGATTCTCTAAAGTGATTTCGCTTTACGGTTTCACTTTCGATTTGCAGGGGAATTATCAGTTATAATACCACGAGTGCTTGTATTAAATCAACAATTTGGGTGTTTTAGCACTCAACTCCTTTCCAACAAATTTCCCTCGACCTTCGGTCTCGGGAAATTAAAACTGGAAAGGAGTTTCGTGCTAAAACACCCAAATTATACATTTAATACAAGCACGAGTGGAATTCGGTTGAGAATTTTTGTTTTCTTTTCCCTAAACGATTTTCTTAAGGAATTTCGTGTTAGGGATTCGGTTTCGATTTACGATCTCGATTTCGACATACGAAGTAATTTTGATTTACAGTGTTTAGTTTTGTTTATAATGTTTACCTTTTATGTTTTGTTGACGATGTTTAACTCTTATCTGGCGTAGCGTTACCATCCACCATCGCATTTCATCAATCAACCTGTAATTTCGTTCGGTACGGCATTGTCATCTCGTATTAAGCCTAACCTCATTTATGTTGTCAATACGCCAAATGAAAAGTACAAGCAGCTTCGTGCTTCTGGAAAAACCCGACGATTAACGAAGCTGACGTCATTCCACCATCTCATTTCATTAACCAACCTGTATTTTCGTTCGCTTTGTCATTGGCATTTCATATTAGGCCTAACGTAATTTCTATGTAGTTAATACGCCAAATTAAGTGTATCTTAACCGGGAAGTAGCTTTGTGGTGTTTGCGTTAAAACCCGACGATTAACGAAGCTGACATCATTTCCCTAATAAGGGCATAAAACAAAGCAGGTATCCTCTAAGTGAGATATACTTTATATATATGTGGTTCGTTTGTCAGCGCGCATTCAGAAAAGCTTCGATCTGTATAATTACCGAAGGAGGAAGTCCGCTGTCGGTTTCGGTTTCGATGAGCCGGGGTCTTCCCAGTGTAATCCAACCATGGTCCTCATTTAGTGAAAAGAAAACGAAAATTCTCAGTGTAATTCGGTTTTACTTTCGATTTGCCGGGGTCTTTTCAGTGTAAGTCGACCATGGTCCTCGTTTGGCGGAAAGAAAACGAAAATTCTCACGTTAATTACCTTGTTAAGTTAACCCTTTGACTTGCAAGCGCGCTTATTTTTATCTTATATCAAAGATCTAAGTTTGTTGAGTTTGATAGTGAATGTGATACGTGGGATAAATACTCAACACATATAGATTATTTCTTTAGAGCGAAGAAAGTAGCTGATGCAGATAAATTGGATATTTTAATGGCATCAGTGGGAAGGTTGATGTTTGATAAAATTTTAAACATTATTTCTCCTAAGGTTCCAACCGATTTTTCGTATGATGAATTAGTTAAAGCTATGCTAAACGATTTGGAGCCGCTTCCTTCTGTAGTGTCAGAAAGAATGAAATTCTTCAGAAGAGCTCAAAAGTCTGAGGAATCGATAAATCAATATGTTTCAGCTCTTAAGCTTCTAACTAAACATTCTGACTTTGAAAAAATTAAGAACATTAATTGTGAAATGATCAGAGATAGATTCATTGGTGGAATTTTGTCAGAAAGGATACAAATGGAGCTTTTAAAGAAAACGTTAAGTTTATCTGAAACAGTGTCTCTTGCTCTGTCCCGGGAATCTGCAGAGGCAGACCAAGCAGAAATTCGTTCAACCATCAAATCAGTAAATTATGTCACTAAAAGAAACAAAACTTCTAAGTTTCAACCTAAACCAGGTTCGGATATCGCTTGTTTTTGTTGCGGAAGTGATGGCCATGTAAATACAAAGATTACATCTGTGGCCGGTGTCACACCAAAGGACACTTAGAGGTAGTCTGTAGGAAAAGCCTTAGTGCTAAGGCACCGAAAGTAAACTCAAAATCATCCCAGAGTTGTACTCCCAAAAGTAAGGCTAAAAACAAATACAGCTACCGCAAAAAAGTTATCTGCTTACCAAAAACTAATTTAGTGATTCTGAAACTGAGGGTAGTGACATAAATAACAGTTTGATGATTCAACTAGTGATTTAGAGTCCGTAGAGGACTATTGCTTGCAAAACAATACCATCGGAGTGAGCAGCAAAACTGAAAATATCTAATTGGTACATTCCAGTCACTCTGAACAGAATTGAGTTATTAATGGAACAAGATTCCGGTGCAAATGGAACAGTTATCTCCATGGACTAGTACAACAAGTACTTTTCTAATGTGCCATTACAAAATAGCCCATACTGTATAAACTCGTACACTGAAGGGGAGGAGTTAGCCATGTTTCAAGTTAACTTGGAAGTGACTGTAAATGGCCAAACCGAGCATTTAGATGCAATGGTTTCCAAACAATATAAGTCCAATTTATTTGGCAAAGGTTGGATTTCGATGCCTTTTTTGATCTCCAAACTAAAGTTAAACAGGTTAAAAAAGTTAAATTAAACCCATCTGTGGTTAACACTAAGGAGGTTGAAGAGGGGTTTCCAGAGCTTTTTGGCCCCGGCTTTGGAAAATTCAAAAATTACAAAGCCAAAATACAGTTGAAGGCTGATGCGAAACCGGTTTATCGCCGAGTTCGCCCAGTCCCCCTTGTATTAAAAAAATGAGTTAACCAGGAAATCCTGCGCCTTGTTGGCCTGGGCATTCTGGAGGCTGTGGAAACTTCGGAATGGGCGACTTCTCTGGTCATAGAATACAAGAGTTCATAAACCGAACGGTGACATACGTGTCATAGGGGATTATAAAACCACCGTTAATCCTCAGCTAGAGGTAGATCATTACCCAGTTCCCACAGCCGCAGAGTTATTTAGTCAGTTATCAGGCAGTGATACCTTTAGTTTGATAGATTTGAAGGATGCGTTCCTGCAAATTGAGTTGGATAAGGAGCCTCAAGCTGCTTTAACGATTAACACGTCACTAGGACTTTTCAGACGGCTTAGAGTGCCTTTAGGTCTTGCCGCAAGTCCAGAAATATTCCAGCGCGTTATGATGCAAGTCACTAACAAAATTCCTAAGTACATGCCGTTTTATGACGACATTTTGGTCAGTGGCAAGGAACAATCCCCTGGCGAATCGTTAAACCAACTTTTGACTGCACTCCAAGATGCGGGGGCTAAACTTCGTATTGACAAATGCAAGTTATCACGGCCTGAACTCAAGTTTCTTGGTCACATGATCAACGCTGAAGGTTTGCACACCCTGCCAGAGGTTATTGAAGCCATTACAAACGCCCCTAACCCCACTAACATACAGGAGTTACAAAGTTTCTTAGGGTTCGTAAACCACTATTCAAAGTACCTTCCTAACTTGGCACATATTCTTGCCCCAGTGATCAGGCTGTTAAGCCCCAAAGTTAAATGGATCTGGGGGAAGGATTGTGACAAGGCAGTAAACACAGTAAATGAACTTTTTGTTAAGTCTAAGATACTAGTGCATTATGATCCCCAAAAGAATCTCAAGCTTGTGTGCGGCGCAAGTCCTTATGGGGTAGGTTGTAGCCTTATGCATATAATGTCTAATGGTGAGAGCAGACCAATAGCTTTTGCCTCCAGAAAATTAACAAAGGCAGAACAAGGTTATAGCCATTTTGACCGTGAATCTTTAAGTGTAGCTTGGGGGGGGGGGGGTGAAGAGATTTCACGAATACATCTATGGACAAAGGTTCATCCTTCAATCTGATCAGAAGGCTCTTCTTTGGATTTTTGGTCCGAAAAAAGGTATTCCCCAAATGGCAGCACGAGGGTTCAGCGTTGGGCAGTCCTTCTGAACGGGTATTCCTATGATTTTCAGCTCATTCCTGGAAAGGAAAATGTAACAGCTGATGCGTTGTCGTGTCTCCCCCTCCCCAAAGTTGAGGAATTTGAACAGGCTGAGGAGCAACCATTTCTAACTTACCAGTGTTAAATGAAACGTTAGTTGCTGAAAGTCGTAGGGATCTGATTCTATGAAAAGTATCTAGATACGTTCACCATGGCTGGCACAGTCATTGTGACGACCAGGATTTACTCCCATACTTTACTAGACTTACTGAAATAACAGTAGAGTCAGATACATTATATTGGGGATTCCGAGTCATAATTCCCGCAGCCTGGCAGAAGCAAATGCTAAAAGACTTACATAGTTCCCATTTAGAAATTGTTAAGTTAAAAGGTCTCGCATGAGCGAAGATTTGGTGGCCTTCTATGGACGCCGCTATTGAACGTAAGGTAAAATCTTGTTCCATTCAAACAAAACACCAGGTTCAAAGAAAACCAAACGCCAGGTCCTAAACACACCTGGGAGTACCTGCTCAAGCCAAATGCCCGTTTTCACGCTGATTTTTGTGGCCCGTGGATAATTACATGTTTTTGATCATGGTTGACGCCCATAGCAAAATTCCATTTGTCCACAGAATGAAAAGCATCACGTCCGAAAAAGTAATAGGTATTATGAATACCCACATTACCGAATACGGATTAATTGACGTACTTGTTAAAGATAACGGCCCTCAATGGTGCTCAATTTGTTTCAAGATTGGCTAAAATCCAAGGGTATGCGCTACCTAACAGGGCCTAGTTATTCGCCCTGGGTAAACGGCCTAGAAGAGGTTTTTGTAAAGAATTTTAAGAAAATATGTAAGGCTGCGAGAAGGGATGGTCTCTGAATACAAGACAGTATTAACGCATTTATTGAATCTAGTAGAATCACACTAAGTACTACCACTCAAGCAACAGCAGCAAAACTTTATTTTAACCGTGAGTTTAAATCACGACTTGATTTATTGCTTGTGACGACCAGGATTTACTTCCATACTTTACTAGACGTACTGAAATAACAGTAGAGACAGATACATTATTTTGGGGATTCAGAGTCATAATTCCCGCAGCCTTAGATTTTAGATTGGCTAAAATCCAAGGGTATTCACTACCTAACAGGGCCTAGTTATTCGCCCTGGGTAAACGGCCTAGAAGAGGTTTTTGTAAAGAATTTTAAGAAAATCTGTAAGGCTGCGACAAGGCATGGTCTCTGAATACAAGACAGTATTAACGCATTTATTGAATCTAGTAGAATCACACTAAGTACTACCACTCAAGCAACAGCAGCAAAACTTTATTTTAACCGTGAGTTAAAATCACAACTTGATTTATTGCTTCCGGATCCAATAGCGAAAGTGAAAGAGCGTCAACAAAAACAAATTGCGAGTTCGTAAAATAAACCGCTGGTTAAGTTTACATTAAACACGCCCGTGTGGTACCGTAACTTCAGCCGCACGTCAGACAAGTTATGGCTACCAGGAATAAAAAATGCTGTACTAGCACATGAAATCTATAATGTCCTAACACAAACTTACGTAGTAGTGCGTAAGGCAAGATGTCACTTAGTTGAGAGCACTAACATCCAATACGCGGTAATTCCTGTCGAGCCATTGTCTAAGCTAAGTCCCGATAACTTGCCAAACACAGCACAAAAAGCAGCGAATTCAGCGATGAATAATAATTCCGCTAATTTGTCAAATCCGCCCGAGAATAAGCATTCTTTCACTTCCAAACCAAGTCACGTTGTTGTCACACCCAATTACAGAACGATCAAATCTATTGGTTCAAAATCTAATCTGTTCCCCTTCTTCCAGTTTGTTTACGCCTCCGGCAAAGTTAAAAGTCAATGTCACCTGAGTGCAGGCGCAATGAGCCAAGCACCAGCCAATCAAAATCAGACAAACGTCATAAACATGATAGTCCATCACTTCAGCCAATCGCCAAGAAGCCAATAGGCGGTGTTACCGATGAATGTGTCGTTGAAACAGCTTTGTTTCCTTCCGACAGCACGTCCCTCTTTGGACAAAATGTAGAAACTAGAAGCTCTATAAAGTCTGACACTATTCAGCACATTCCAAAACCAGTAAACAAAAATAAAACCAAACAGAAAGTAATTTCGCCAATCCTAGAAATTGCTTATGAAACCAAAACTAAAAGACGTTCTCCTGACTTAGGACGTTATAAACGAATAAAAAAAAGCACCTAGCCATTTGAATTTATAAATTAAAATGCAACTAATGCAACAGTAACTTTGTTGTATCGTTAAATTGTTAATCGTTATCCCAATAGGGGGTTATTTTTAAATTGTGCCGTGCTGGCAAAAATGTCGCGTTTAAGTTGTATGTGCCCTGAATCGACAAGGTAAATTTTAATTGTTGTCGTGAGACAAAAATGTTATGTCAATCGTTATTCGTAAGGAAAACAGATTCCTTGGTTTTAACCCTATATGTTTTTTTTTTATTTTCATGGCGAAACATCGACTTGTGTGTGTATGGAGCCATAGTACAGCCACGCAAGTAAAAGATGTAAGATGTTCAACAAAACCTGTAGCCGCATGTTACTGTAGTGGTCCAAAATTGCTGCCGATATCCCGGAAATTTCTGCAAAAATTATATGAAATTTTCGACAAAGAAGTTTGGAAAACTACAAAAATTCAAAAGTTGCAGCATAAATAAATAAATTGTTGAACATTGCAATAATATATCCTAAAAATTAAGCAAGTCAAATGTTCAAAACTGTGCAAAATGTAAGATAGTCAACAATTTTCAGACTATTCTAAAAAATATTTTTCTCTTGAGTTTTGAAACTGTTTAATTTAAGTTTTTCTAGCTTTCAAAAATGTACAAGCTAATTTTCTGTGAAGGCTACTAGACGAGACAGCTCCCTTGCTCTTAAATTAAAATTTCTTCATAAAGCTAGAAACAGTGACTACCACAGAAATTCATGTACAATAGAAAAACATTTTTTACACCTAATTGCTTCTTTTTGTTTCAGGAAGTTAGGAATTTTGTTCAGTTTTTTTATTTCTCTGTCGTTAGTGTGGTGTCATCACTTGTGGCACCACAGTAATTAGCTATCCTTGTTTTCCTAATGTCAACCTAACCCAGTTTAACACACTAGTAGGAGTGCCATACATTCTAATGTAATATGTAACAGTACTGATTGCCATACAAGTGACACCTGACCATTGTGTCACATGACCAATTGTTATAAAAGCCAGTGCAACTGAATAAACATTCCATTCCTGTGCTTGCATTAAGTTGTGTAAAGAGTCGTTACTCTGCCGGGGGAACACCACGCAATAAGGCTACCTACCAGGACAGTCCACCTGCCTACTTTGCATCCTACGTCTGCCTTTGGATGAGAGAAATGGCCAAAAACGGGGGGGGTTTGATAAATACAGAAAGCTGGTATCTCTCTCCCTATAAGGGTACACTTTGACCACGATCACCACCACTAGCAACATAGCATAACCTCTGCAAGCGTCCCGTCTGTAACCACTTGGATATCAGTCCCGTTCCGAGCGTATGGCTTTGCTCATGGTCACTCGCTCCCTCTGCCTACAGTCCTTTGTTGCCATGCTTCCCACCGTCACCTATAACACTCCCTCAGTCCTTTGTTTCCAACAACCACCGGATGGAGCCCCCCTACGCACGTTTCTTACTATCTGCAAAATACTAACCTTCAGTATGTGCTTAAACCATTTCGATTTGCTTTATTTATGCCCGAAATCAATTTAAATTTCATTTTAAATCCCATGAGTTTAGCTTATCACCCGCCTGGAGCGCTGCTGTAGCGTTGCATATATACTAGAACTCTGTCTGTAAGGAGGAGACAGGAGAGAACGCTTCCCACCACATTAGGTAATGTATTTTCTTCTTCTTTTAGGAACACCAGCATTTACTAATGCTCTCTTGTCACGGACATCGATCCGTTCCTCTCAGTTGGCCCGCCTCGACTTCGGACCAGCATTTTGAACGTTTCAAGAGATTCGTTCCCCCCTCTGGACTTGTAAACAAGGAGAACTATCCCTTATACCACGTACAGCACTCCGTTGTTCGGTATCATCCCGTCCTTCTTTCAACCAGGACATTCAGGATTGCGACGTACTGGCAAAGTTATACCACAGTTCTGCCAGTCCCACCGGCGCGGTTTCATGGTTCCACCACTGCTAGGTTCTTCTTTATTGTTTAACACATCCGAACATGTGTCTTCAATCCACCTGAATCATCAGCTATCCGAACCATAGCTCTGAACAGTGCTGTTGGTGTCTCCCACACCTCGATCCGCCCTACGCTCCGCCTCCTATTACCTCAAGTCAAAGGGCCACCGAAAGAAAGGCTGATCCGCCTGGGACCTTCCATACCACTGCTACCTTGGAATCTTCTCCTTCAGGGTCTGTTAGAGGTTCTCCAATTAATTACGACCAAGACTCATTGGATTCTTCATTGCCTTTCGTCAACCCTTTTCTCTCCAAGCCTTCCACTTCCACCTCCGCCAGCCATCTACTCTGGTTAGAGGACTAGTCCACCTGGCACCATCCGTGCCACTTGTCCGTATTGACGCCCTGCCCTTCAAGACCTACAGAGGCTCGAATTACTTACGGACAGACGCGCTGGATCCTTCGTTACCTTGGGTAAACCCTTCCTCACCGAGCATCTCGCCTCCGCCAGTTGGACGGCTAATGCGCCCGGCGCCAATCATGTCACTGGCCCCTTTGGACCCCTCTCCTTTAGGATTGTAGAGGTTCTTGGCTTGCCTACCAACAGGGCTTCTAGATCCCTCGTTGCCTTTAGTCAACTGTTTTCTCTCCAAAACTACCACTCTGCCCTCCTACTCCGCCAGTTATTGCCGCCGCTAAGTTCCCTATTTTCAGGCAACCAACATGCCATTAAAACTGTCCACTGCACACCGGCAGCATTTCATACCACAGGCTTCGGTCCGTATTAAGAACATTTTGCCACCTCGTTCGACATTCAACCAACCAATCTGTCCCCACGAACCGGGATCGTTCCACCACCATTCAGCCACTCGGTTCCGCTTCGATCCTTTTTCACTCGATCCGCTTGGACCCTCGGTCCGTGTACCGTGCCGCGGGCCACGAGCACTCCCAAGGTTACCTACGATCCACCATCTACGGTCCGCATCTCCAGTTCCCCTGGACCTTCCTAGTTTCAGGGAACACGAAAGTTCTTGACCTAGCTACGGACCAAGATTCCTTGGAGGCTCTGCTACCGATAACGAATCCTTCCTTTACGAACAGTCGATTCCATCATCGCCTTGCGGTACGACTGTCACATCTCCGATCCCATGCAACCACCCTGTTAGTAATCTACGATCCCTCAGCAAGAAACTCTGTTAACCACTCTGTTCCTATGCGTCCTTTTTTCAAATCACCGGACTTCCTCCGTCACCACCTCAGGGCAGTTTTCCATTTTCTGATTCCCGGTTTGAGGACTGGGAAAAAGAGGGAAGGGGCAACCGACGTCCGCCTCCTGGCACATTGGTGCCTAGGTAGCGTACCCTCCCTACCTTCAACTACTTGCTTCCTCCTTGGCCACCTTTGGCCTGCTCAGCCATCACTATTCCTTTTGCTTACGCGGCTCCTCAACCTTATAACCTGCATTCCGTTTCGGCGCTCCGCAGCAGAACTACCTAGCAATACCACCTATACAGACTTGGGATAAGTCATAGCGACACGATCCGCCGACATGCGTCCATCGCCTGGTAACTGTGGGGCACGGGAATACGGTTTGATGAGGAAGAAGGTAAATTCTTGTCCAAACTGTCCCGATGGTGATGTATGGTGTAAATGTCCCCCCCACGTCAGAGGAACGGTGGATCGTGCTGTTGGCGGAAAGTGAATGTCCAGAGGCTTGGAGTTTCCTTACGGCAACGATGGCAGATTTATTCTAGGGAAGGAAAGCAAAGTAGACGTGTACAATGGCAACTATTGTGATTTGAATACCATGGCATTGGAAACGGTACAATCCGCCATCTTTTGGAATGCGATTCCCTACTTTGGTTACATGGTTTTTTACCTCGATAATCTTCTCCTTCTCTTCTGGGAACTGCTTGAACTTCTCTCTCGAGGTAATTAGTCTACGTGAGGCCTCTGCCGATATTGACTCTCTAAGAGCTACAGCTGCTGAGGTTCCGAGTCTCCATGCGACCATCACCCAACATGAAACAACAGTCAGATTCCTCTCTGACTGCAACACTACTCTTGCGGAAGAGATAGCTCGTCTTCAACAGAAGATAACCTCTCCACGAGCTGAAAACATCTTGCTGAAAGAAAAGTTTTGGTGGTCGTCGCCATTGCCACCAAAACCCCCCCAGGAGAGTGTAGCAGTACGCTCGGTCATGTACTCGTCGGTCCCTGTATGGCCACTCCTCCTCCAGTCGTGGGTCGCCGAAAGGACCTGCTTCTTCCAAGTCTGGGACAGGCTGTGTTAAACGTGTTGCACCAAGTACTGCTACTTCCCCATTGAAGTCTTATCAAAGCTCTACTTTGTTTGAGTCTCCAGTCCCTGCCTCTGTGGATCCATCTACGATAGCTCCTCTTGCCATCTCTGCTTCTTCGACAGTTCCTCTTACCGCCTCTGCTTCTACGACCAGTCAGACTCTAGCTCCTTCTGAGCCACACTCTCCTCAGACAATGTCCCGGTTGGTCGCTTCTTGGTCGACAGCTTTTTTCATCCACAGACTTCAACCATCTTACCTCGTACAGCGTCTGGCAGTACCACGATGCCAGTACCTTCGTTCCTGTGCTTGTTGGTCTTGCGTAATGCTTGAACACTTCTTCTAGCTGCGTTGCGCTCGGCTTCCAAGCTCCCTTGATTTTCCACTTTTCTGTTCCACATAACAGTGTATATACTAGTTTGTCTTTTTCCTGACCGAATCATCGAGAAACCCGCTTCACACTGACGTCGTCCCTCTCCATATCACATCTGGGGATCGGTCACACGCATTATCACGCCAATTCTTCTTGCTTCTTCCTCTGCAATGGGCGGACGTCCCATTCTGAACCAAGCACCTTCATGACGGTCCCCGCCATATTCGGTTTTACAAATTCCTCTCCCATTAAGCTACCAGATTTTTCAGTCGCCTGACGACTGCACTTACTTTTCTGCAATTGTTTTCTTATTTCTACAATCACATATGTCAGTATACCAGTATCTGACCACATACCCTGTGATGGTTGCAACTTCACCCTTCACTGCACTTGTACTTATGAACACTTCCATTTTTCCACTTCTGAAGTCGTCTGCTCCTTTGCAGCTTTCTACACCGAAGTTTGTCCGCCCGTCTGTCTGCCAGACCCGCCTAGTCGATCCTGCCACCAATAAGGTAATGAAAACAAATTAATCATATTGCATGACCTTTTCATTCCTTCTGCCCTGAACACGGTCGCCATCCATGCTATCACCTGCCGCATCGTCACTCCTCTGCGGCCAGTACTTCTTCTTCCATGCTGGGTTGTTCGGTCTCCGGTCACGTTCTGCATATGCCCAGTCCCCCCTTCGGGTTCATGGCCGCCTGCTCCATCGTCACAAGCACCGGCACGGTCCTTCCGGGGATTGTGATTCTCCAGTCTCCGGTTCTTGTCGTGCTCTACTTCATGGATGTTGCTCATTTCACTGGGGCAGCCGGCTCGTAACACGGGTATTCGTTGACCTTGACCCCGCCGCCATGTTTGACGAGGTCCGCTATATAAGGAAAATCAGGTAATGGATGTTTTCGTTGACATTAAAAACATTGACATATTAGGGTGGGGCCTGGTTGATTTCTTTTTTTTTATTGTGTAAACGAAAACATGTATACCTTACCCGCCCAGACTCCCCTCTCGGTCGCCAAGGTTTCCCTGAGTGGAAGAAAGAGAAGCAAGGTTCGACTCGGATGTTTTTATAAAGGCCTGTGCATATGCGCAGTAGGGAGCTAAGAGCACGGGAGGGAAGCCGACTTTCCTCGCTGGGAATTGAGCCTCAAAAGGAGGGAACTGCTATATAAGGAAAATTGGTAATGTATTTTTTCGTTTCGGCAATAAAAACAGAAATCAACCAGGCCCCACCCTGGTATTTCAATGTTATAAGTGTGGGAAATTTTTTTTAGCATTTCCATCGTATGGTATGAATCAGGTATTCTGAAAATTACTTGAAAAGTTGGCAAATCCTTTCAATTCTGAAAAATAATATTGGATTTTAGTTTCACTTATCCGGTATGAAACCCTGCATAATTTAAGGACTTTATTTTTTTTATTAACTTTGTAGTATGTTTGTTTGACACAGGACTATCAAGAAAGCATCATTACGTTGTTGGATGGTCAAGCCTGGGACCTAGCTTTGGAAAAGGTTTGTAGGGCGAATGGGTATTTAACTAATTTGAGAAACGATGACACCGTTCAATATAGTACAGTACCATATTTGCGCAATAAAGCAAACTGTATCGAGATGCATGAAATTTCAACATAACTAAAGGTCTAGAACACAGTATAAAAGCACTATTTTTCTAAGTCCACGACTTTTTAATGACGGAAGCATTACAAACCCAGGTAAGCTATTTAGGCTGAAGGTAAATGTAAATCTGCCGAGTAAGAATTTTTGTGGTCACTGATGAGACACAGTATTAGTAATATAATAATAATAATAAAGGGATGAGACACAATAATATACAGCCCAGTAATCTAACAAAAAGTGTTCTCCTTCGCAGAATCCTCCTCACTGTGTTACAAGATTGGGATCCCTTCCTTTACCTACGGCGCATTTTTACTACCCACTATCTCATTAACGCATTCATGTATGCAAAATATTACGTCACTTCCGTCTCTACTCCCCTTCCTCCTCCTTTGCCGCTGGCGCGAGCAGTCAGTCGGACAATTCTGCTCTAAGATTGATGATTTACTACATAGGAGTTCGGTCCGCACGATCGTTTCAGGACCGACCTGAAGGGCGCCATCTTTCCAAGCGAACAGCCTGGCTACGAGGTTGCGTGGTTGGTGGTGAGTATTTCTGTGGAGCGTGGTTGGAGAATAATTAAGATGGCGGCCGGCACGACGTCGGAAAGATTTGCGGGAACGAAAAACGTGGCGGCCTGTTAGGCTGGCCCGTTGTGACCAAACGGAGATATAATAGCTTCTAGAGAACGTGTTCGGCAGGGGCTTGGTGCGGATTATTAGGTTAGTGCAGTAGTGCTAAACAATTGCTTTGTGGCCGAATTCGGGGACGACGAAGCGTTAGTGAAAGAGACGTGCAGTCAGGAGTTCTTAAGAGAAAGCCGTCGTCGGAGTCAGTGCATGACCGAACCGACTGAATTGTGGCGAGATTTGTGTTTTGGTGGTGGGGAATTGGAAGAGTTGTGGTTGGCACACCGTTCGGTTAAGTTAAAGGAATTTTTTTTTGGTTGTGAGACGGCACTCTGCGACGTGCGTGAGCTTCGGCTCTTCCGAACGTGAGAAAACAAAATTTTTTTTGTGTGGTGTGAGTCGTGGTGTCGTTCGAGAAGTAAAAGGACTAGGAATTTGGGCCTTGTGCGATGTGCACGTGGCGTGCTGGAGCCTGAGGGGCCATCGTGCAGACTGGACGGCCATCTGGGCGTCCCAGGCGGTGTTGGACGTTGTAGATGGGGCTGGTCTAGAGTTGGGAAATACACCACCGCCGATTGCGGTTTCGGCGGAACCGCCATTACTGGACGAGGCGAAGGCGATGGCGATTGACGCAAAACTGAATGAGATGTTGGCTCAGGGTGTGATCGAGAGAGTGAAAAATGGAGCTGTAGGGTTTGTTTCGCCTATTTTTTTGGTGACGAAGCCAGACGGATCGGTCAGGATAATATTGAACCTGAAGCGCCTGAATGAGTTTATGGTAGTGAGAAAATGCTTCCTGGATACGCTGCCCAAGGTGGTGGAGCCAAGGCCCCCACATCAAAGTTAGGGGCTGGGACTAACTACGACAGTGCCCCCCCCCCTCCCCCCGTCTGAAATCGTAAAAAGGTTTCACTATGTTATAATACTCGGCGGCCATAATTGTGTTTAACGGGTTGGTTCATTCATTAAACCGGGCTGCATACTCATGAATACTTCTTTACCTAGCAAGCTGATAGGCTTGCAATACAGTGCTCCTTGCTGTTGTTGTTTGTTAAGAGTATAAAAAAAAATAACAATACATACAAATCTGAAATCGAGTACATTACTCATAGTCATCAAACCTCATAATTGCGTAAATAAAACTTTTTAGGCCATGCGGGCCCCTCGAGTGACCGGGCCTGGGTACAGTTGTTGTTGTTGTTGCAGGGGTCTTGCGAGGACTTGAACTGGTGGGCGACGACTTTGAGTTGCCCGGTGGTAGCCAAATCCTAGGTCTCTGAGGAGGCTGCAGTAGTGATCACAACAGACGCTTCGGACAAGGGCCGGGGAACGGCCGCAGGAGATTCGCAAGCGCAGGGATGGTGGCAGCCCGGGGAGGCTGCCTTGCATATAAACACAAGAGAGTTGCTGGATATGTTAAAGGCGATGGATGTGTTTGGTGACCTGGTCAGGGAACGAGTCGTGCGAATCCTTTCGCATAATGTGGTGGCCGTTTCGTACGTTAACCATCAAGGGGGGACGAAGTCCCAGACGCTAAATGCCATGGTCCGTAGCCTAGAGCAGCGACGAGGTCAGCTGGGATGTGTGATACAGGCGGCCTTTGTGCCGGGCAAATTCAACGTAACTTCGACTTCAGGTTGGGTAACATAGCATTCCGGAGAATTTGTCAGTGGTTTGGGACACCAGACGTCGATTTGTTTGCATCATAGGCGACGGCCGAATTGCAGAGATATGGGTCGTGGGGACGCTGCCCAGGGGCAGAGTTCGTGGATGCGTTCAGTGTGAACTGGGGCCCGTTCTTTTTGTACCTTTTTCCTCCGTGTCCTTTGATAGGACGTTGCGTAGACAAGCTGGTGGCGGATCGTGTATGGGCGGTACTAGTGACACCGGACTGGCGGTGTGCAGCCTGGTTTGTCAGGCTATTGGCCTGGGCCATAGAGGGGCCGTATGCCTTGCGAAGCACAGAGGCCCACCTATGGGACCCATATTCCGACGCCGGTTGCGGACGAGTGGGCTCCCTGGGTAGTCGGTGGGCTAGGTACTGGGTGATTACAGAGTGGGACCAAGGGGTCACCATAGCCATCGTCGGAGCGGTTCTAGGGATGAGTGCACTGCTTCCTAATCTATCCCAATCTTGCAACACAGTGAGGAGGATTCTGCGAAGGAGAAATGAAGATCTCTGAGTCGAATCCGACAAAACTGTGTTACAAAACACGGGCCGCTCGCCTCCCTGCACAGACAATGGCGTTCAATGCAAGAAAAGAGTGAGTGGACGCGAGCAGGGGAGGAGGAAGGGGAGTAGAGACGGAAGTGACGTAATATTTTGCCAAAATGAATGCGTTAATGAGGTGGTGGGGTAATAAAAATGCGCCGTAGATAAAGGAAGGGATCCCAATCTTGTAACACAGTTTCGTCGGATTCGACTCGGAGAACTTAGATTCTCCTGACGAGAACAACTTCTCTGGGAAAATCTTCATCTTTACCCCATTACATTGTTTTCGTAGTAGTTCGTGTGGCGTGGGCCAATAAAACTACCTTTGTAATTGTGATGTGGGCCAATTGGTGACCTGAATGGAAATAAGTAATAGATATCCATGAGGTGTAGCTGATTTACCGGGGATATTCGCTCGTCTACAAGAAACGGCTAGTCCAATATCGAGGGCGTGGAGGGAAATCGCACGAGCTGATTTCCCTCCACGCCCGAGATGGACTAGCTGTTTCGAGCAGACGAGCGAATATCCCCGGTAAATCGGCTACACCTCACGGATATGTGTTTTAATGCTAAGGTGTGACGTCGAGCTAATTTATCGTGTTAGAGTTTTTTAAAGACTTGTTTCAAGAATTTAAGATATTTTACATGGGACTTATGTAAATTCCTGAACAGAAGTTCAGGTTTAGAAACGGGTTGGAAGCTTCCTGTGTATGAAGGCCGACCGAAGGGGAGAGACGCTGCGTAATACCGATATTTGTGTTTTAGGTAAAACTGTATTTTTTTCTACTTTAATAGTTTAAATAAGATGAATATATAAAATGTGCTATTCGCTTGAGTCTCGTAGGTTTTTAGGTGTATTTCAAAGTGTTAGTAGCCTAGTTTTCGTACCGTCGGAACGAAAAGAGGGTTGGGCCATTCCTCCGTGGGTGGGGGTCTAGCAAAGTACGCGAGTGTTTTTCTTTTTTTTTTCGTGTTAGGCTAGAAAGAACTGTGTTGCAGGTTGTAAATGTGCCTTTTTATGCTGGTTGCATCTGTGTTGTGTACCGTAATTTTAAAAAGTCGGGTCATATGTTACATTGTGGAGCAGGGGTTGTCTAGACCCTCGTAAAGTGTTAGATTATCAAAAAAATGTGGGTTATCAAAATTAACCCACTATGACGTGTGTGGGTTTTCACATTAACCGTATATAACGACTACACTTTTAGCATGGGGATGTATTAGCGTGACGTCACCACCGTGCATTAAATAATAATATTATAACGTTACTGCGAAAAAATGAACCATCTTCTACTTTGAATGTTCGAAATCAATCGAACACAATTTTAACGCTCAAATTCAAAAACAAAAATACTCTTAGTACGGTATTTTGCGAATTTTCGATAGGCCTAATAGTCCGAGTGGTGTTAATTTCGGTCTCTCCTATCTTCTTCAGGCTTCCTTTCTTGTGCTTGCTTCTGTTTTACATTGTCATGA
>JAHWFP010212479.1:91123-105169 GCA_023313725.1 Lithobius niger | reverse complement strand
CCCCCCCCCCCCCCAAAACCCTCCTCCAATTCCTTACCGCAAGAGGAAAGCAATGTGGGAAAATTATAAATCTAGTAGTGAAATTAGTCAGATTTTGCACTAAAATTTCTGAAGACTGTTCCTGTAAAGTCAATACCCCAAAACAAAACTAGTTAAGGATTCTCGCTAAGCTTTTCGGCCGTGTGAAGTCGTGATATCAAACGCCAGGCTCTTTCACCAAGCTAATCCCACCGACTAATAAATACTTCATACGTTAAATGAAATAATTGAAAATTGCGCAGTAAGCAATTTTCATATATTTCATTTAACCTTTGATCTAATACTCGGTGGGATTAGCTTGGCGAAAGAGCTAGTAGTTCGAAGGTTAAATGAAATATATGACATTTGCGAATTGCGCAATTTTGAATTATTTCAATTAACGTTTGAAGTATTTATTAATCGGTGAGATTAGCTTGGTGAAAGAGCTTGGCGTTTGATATCACGACTTCACACGGCCGAAAAGCTTGGCGGGAATCCTTAACAAGTTTTGTTTTTGGGTATTGACTACAGGAACGGTCTTCAGAAATTTTAGTGCAAAATCTGACTAATTTCACTACTAGATGCGGTAAGGAATTGGAGGAGGTCGAGGATATTTTCCACGGGTCGGGGTTGTAAAGGTTGTGAATAGTGTAACGGAAGGGAGGTATCAAAAGGGACGAAATTTGAGTGATGTAATTTGTGTGTGGCCCCGTATTTTCCCGTTACCTACCATCAGGGTTGGCAATGATTTAATCAAAATGATTTAATCAATGATTAAATCATCAATAAAAATCATTGATTTAAATCATTTAAAAATTAAAATGAAATTAATGCAGAACTATAAGAAATGTGCAAAATACGATAAATACGCAAAAACATTTCTAGCAAGCTCTAACACTAGCTCACTATTTGACTCAATCTGTTATGGGTAAAGAGGGCCACAACTCTTGGATCGATTAATTGGGCTATGAAGGCTATCCAAATATAGTTCCATGGCTCATTAAATATAAAGATATAGCCAAACCATTCTCTAAATACATGCTCAGCCAAAACGTCAGTTCGGTCTATAGCCAGTCGATTGGTGGACTTCACAGTACGACAAAGTGGACCAGGAGGTGATCGATGTAGCAGAACAATTACACACTGCAACTGCCACCACTGCACATGTGGAAAGGGTATTTTCATTGTTTGGACTGGTGCAATACAAACTTAAAATCGTTTAGGCTGAGCTGTCGATTTAGTGTTTTTGTTTAAATCTTTGAACCAAAAACGTTACAGGAAATTAAGCAAAAGTGTCTTTGTCTAACAGCAATTAGTAAATGACAAGACCCAATTATTCGTGAAAAGATATTTTGAGTATATGAATTGCCAACCAAGTTCCCGTAATTACTGTTGAAGCTACATTGAGCGTGAAACTCTAGCCTTACACTTTGTAATTTAGGCTAGTTACTTATTGGAACGGCTGCTTTGAGTGTAACACAGTAGCTGACTAGTACTAAGTTCTTGTAAATTTACTGTTGAATCTATCTTGAGTATGAAACAACAGCCTACTAAGTTGCTATAATAACTGTTGAAAATGTTATGAGTATAGGCCTATGAAACAATATCCTCCTACTACTAAGTTCTACTACTGTTGAAGTTTGAGTACAAAACAAGTCTACTTACCTCTCATAATTACTGTTGAAGCTTTTTGAATATGCAATTATAGCCTACTACTACTAAAATTATTTTTAATTTTAATTGTGGTGTCCCACTACTTTTAAATAATGTTTACTCAAGTTTTGGAAAAAATTTGTTAAATCCAAAAAATCATTGATTTAAATCAAAAAAATCGATTATTTTGAATTTTTGCAAAAAAATCACGATTTTTTCCAACCCTGCCTACCATACATCGCGGCTGGAATGGAGCTTCCCTGTACGACAGTACCGGGCCGTTAGTTTCGTTTTCAGTTGTTTTCTTGGAGCGTCGTAACAGAAATTCTTGAATTATTACAAATAAATAAAAGAAAAAGAAATTACGTGCTCGGAACACATTACCGACGGAAAATCCACTGATGATTCTCACCACATTGTTTTTTAAATATGTCGTTCAACTTAATTGTAGCAGTAGCCATTTATGGATATTACTGATATTACTGTATACAGTAAATCAATAATTTAATACGTTTTTAAACCTACATCTTAATTTATTTACTGGAAATTACATTTAGTATGCTTCGTTTAATTTGCTTCAACTATCAGATTGGTAAAATTATCTCGCAACCAAAGCAAAGTGAAAAGAAACGAAAGCAAAACGAAAAGAAACTAAAGCAAAATGCAAAGAAACTAAAGCAATTCGAAACACAACGAAACCAAAATGAAAGAAAACGAAAGCAAATTAAAAAAGAACGAAACCAATTTAAAAAACCTGTAATTGTCTTTTCACCTATTTTAAAATAGTACAGGCTGATCAACAAAAACTGCATGGCAGAAATTTTTTTAAGTTCTACGTCATTTTTTTAGTGTAAATAGGGACCACTTCTTTGGATCGAAAATCCAATTCTGATTCTGAAAGAGTGGGTTCTACTTTTCGAAATTTTTCGAAAAAATACGTGTACTTTAAAAAAAATTAGACAAATTATAGACTTAAAAAAAATTCCTGTATGAGCAGTCCAGATTCGGCCAAAAAAAAGTAGCTTGTTATAAAACGAAAGGTAAAGAAAACGTTGCACAATTCAATTTTTATTATGTACTGCTGTCGCGGCAGTGCTTTTTCGAAAGGAAAATAACTCCAAAAAATAATTGCCGTGTTAAACAAATCTGTTATCTATTAAACAATTCTGACTAATCCCAATCCTGCTTACATGTATTGAGATAGGTTTTTTTTTTTTTTTGGAAATGCTAATAACAAACTTAGTGAAAGTAACTTTCCTCTACTTTGGCCGGTTTGACCTTTTGTGGTTTCTCGTGAGTTGAAACTCAGAGTGGCTATAAAACCATAGAATGTTGACGCTACTTCTTTCTACATCGAAAAAAGTTCAAGTAAGACCAAAGAAAATAAATTTTTAGTTTAGCTTCCCCTCCTGAAGGTCTTATTTTAGGCCTTGCCATGTGAGAATTTTAATATTAAAAAAAAGGCCGGCTCAGTTTTATGACTGTTTACCAAACGACGTTGACACATATAACCACGTATTCCCTAAAGATGTTTAAAATGTTTCAACATAAATGTTTAAAATGCTGCAGACTCTACCATATTATTTCTAAGATATGTATTCAAAGACGTGCACAGCTGCTGCCCATTTGCGTCATCGGTTTAATGCAACAAATTTAAAATAAATTTTCCTTCTGTGAAAATTCGGAGTTGCCAGCGATTTCATGTTGGTGAATAAATTGGAAAAAACTTTTTTATTTTAGCTAAAGTAAAGAAACATTTTATTAAGCGTGTAGTTCAGTCATGCAGATCACGCTAGAGTGCTCAATGAACTTAATATCTACTTTTTCTATACTCAAAATATCAAGTAGTTTGAAGCATTTGTGGTGCAAGATAAAAATTCGTAGTTTATACAGCTAATAATTGTTTCAAATGAGTTTGTTTGGTATTTTTGAAGCATGAAGCGTTAGTGTCAGTGGTTTATTTAGTACCTTAACAGAGAAATCCGCTAATGGATGTGTGGATTTACTGTAGCATTTTAACGACATTGTTCAGAAAACTTGCTACACAATGCCACAACAATAAACAACAAACTTGTCCACTTAGTACATTTTCTGAACAATTTAATACCTTAAAGCAACAACGCTAGACTTCTACTTTGTTTGATGCTGATAATTTGTTCTCAATTAGTTGACTATTAGGTTGCTCATTTCTTTCAATTTATAAATCTAACCACCATGTTCTCTACGTGTCAGCATGGACGAGTACAAGAAAGAGCGAGGTTTCCCATGGGACCTATGCTCCGAGGACGTGGGGGGGGGGTGTATTGACATTTCATGATTACTGATTTCTATGAATTGCCACAAGAGAGGGGGCCTACGTAAACCATTTCCCGGGCCTAACTGACCCTCTCGGTGCGCCTCTGATAAGTCACAGCAGATTATAAAGCTGTGCCGATCCCTTTAGAATGTCCCTTAGAAACACTTTTGTGGGGAAAATTCATTTTCTCACGATTACTGATCATTTAATGACTCCAGCATATTAAAAAAAAAATTCGCTTTTTACGAACGTACAAATTTTAAAAGTTAGCCTTTCAGCTGCAAAACTTTTAAGTCGCAATGAACCTTCCCCAATCCGATTAACCAACCAATGAGTTATGTTTTCTGTGTAGCGTAGAATTTTTAACTCAAATCAGTTAAATTGATGGCATATGCTTAAAATTTCGAACAGGTCCGTTTAAAACGCTCATTCTCACAAAAAGGAATACAAATACGCTACTACGAAGTATTTGTATTCCTTTTTATGAGAGTGACCGTTTCAAACAAACCTGTTCGAAATCACGAAAATATTCACGCTCAAATTCAAAAACATCACCTGATTATGCGAATCTGCTAATTTTCAACAAGCTGCTAACTAAGGATGGAAAATTTAGTTCATCTGTCTTCTTCAGGCCACCACAAGTAATTAATTTAAAAAATTTACAATTTGAGCGTGAAATTATCTTCGTGAATTCTTCGAACATTCAAAGTATGGTTCTTTTTTTCCAACCTATTCGAAATTTTGTTGAGAACTCTCATAGTAGCAGACGACCGTTTCGTGTTTTTAACGCTTAAAATGTGGTTAAAATTCAAAACTGTATCACTTGTGAACCAATGTTCTTTTCTTGTAGGTTCTACGCAGTGGTCTTAGCCCTGAGGAGAAGCTGAGCGCCTTAAAACGTGGCCGTGACCACTGGAGCCAGGGCAGCCAGAATACTGGTTACGCTTCCTGGCTCAACCATATGGTGGACACTCCGGCCTGGCTCAGCCTGGTTAGCCCCCGGTCCAAGAGCATGCAGGCCACAAGTTCACACAACCCCGAAGGGGTCATCCAGTCACCTTCAAGCGGAACCTCCTCCGACACCTTTGAGTTTTATGGGAACGTCTTTCGGGAAAGATTTCCTGGAAACGTGCCCACAACTCCAGCGTCACAAAGGCTTAGTAGTGGTAGCGGTGACATGAACTTGGTGTTGACACCACCGGCACCATCCACGACGACAAAAGACTGCCAAAATCCAGTCGTAGTAATTCAGGAAGTTGACGTGAAAGATGCAGCGGCGCCGGCAAGCAATACTAAAGCCGGCACGAGTGCGTTAGCCACGCCTAAAGGTACAATATTCTGTTTTTGTAGGTAACCTCTGTAGGTAAAGTGTCATAATGTTGTGCAAATTTGTACTCCGAGATCAACTTCCGTAATGCAAAAAAGTCCCAAGAAAAAAATCAAAATTTCTCAAAATTTGTAGTGGCATTATAAAAAAAAAAGAATATAGTCCAATAACGATAGAAAAAATAAAACGGGTTTATTTGCACACTCCCACGCGTCTCTGACATGTGTATCGCGTGTGGTTAGGATTGGTTCTTAAGAAGTAATCTAGTGTGCGTTACAGTTGTGTTTGGATTTGTTAATTTGCAGATTTGCGATAACTTGGCTGTTATTAAACTAGCTGAGTCTAGTAGGACGCCATGTTGTCACACTGTCCCGTTTGTTGTCGCACTGTTGTATGCTTCTGTTGGGGCCCGGAAGTTGATTGCCCAGAGTTTTATGTTGACAATATCGCGTATTATTTCGTTTGTAACGGTTTGTTACTACTAATCAACATTACCCTTCACGTTGCTGGCCGCTTGCCGTTTTTCGTTGCTAGCAGTGCAAAGCATGAACACGTTTGCCTTTTTTCATTGCTAGCGTTTAAAAAATGAACATGATCCTCCTTATTCACCGATGCGATGTAAAAGAATGAGCGTGTGCACCCTATCGCATTAATATGCTACTTTTTGGATTTGTTGTCACAATGGCTGCTTTCCTCGTATTCGGACCTTCGCCTATGGTTCGGTGCGAGCAAAATATATGTACAGGCTGTCTCGTAACACTGACAAATGTGGGTGGTTGTATAGGGCACGAAACAAGCAACTATCCCCCCTCCATATGCCTATCAAGTCTGAAATTATGGATTTGCTTTTGCGCCATTGCAAATCACCTACAATGCTGTGAACGTATACCAAGTTATGTTCTGTTATCTTTAGGCATCTTTGATTTTGCCCCCCAAAAAACTATTTTTGTTAACAAATGTCTACACCCAAATAGTTGCTTGTTTCCGTGCCCTCTATAACCACTCAACGTTTGTCCGTACATTTATGGGACACTCTGTCTATATAGATTTTTTATGTTAAAACTTTTATTTCTTTAACAAAATGAAACTTACTGTTCGTTTCAATGACGCAACACCAAAATAGTTTTAGTTGCCCCTGTGGGTAGCTTTCGAAAATTTGCTAGTTGAAACTTGAAAGCTAGAACTATTTTGGTGTCGCATCATTGAAACGAACCATTTTGTTGATTTGATAACCCAAAGTAACATGATCGAAACATCGATATTCAAGTTTTATTTCTTTTTTTTTTCTACCTAAAATATGCTGTGACCCCTTAAAATTCAACACATGGCCATCTGGTTTATTTTTCTTGTCTAGAATTTTTCAGCTTTTTTTGGTTACGGGCTATTATGCTAGCCTGAACGCTGTTGTCTGGTCACCAGCAAATTAGTGTCTCATCTCATATCAACCTGTACTAATTGTTCTGCTATTATGTGAAGCAAAACTATTTTCTTTACTATATCAAACATACAAAGAGTAAAGGCCTGTGCATTTAAATACATACTGGTCACTTATAAACACATGGAATTTTTAACAAATTTTATTTGGTTATAGATGAATCTCGGCCCACAAAGTCCCCTGTTACTGTGCAGGAGTGGGTGGACGCCATTGACTTAAGTCATCCCAGGTGAGTTTCCACTAGTTATTTATAAGCATCAAGCAGTTGCACGCACGCACAAAACTTAACATGTGTCAGCTTTGGTAGGATCTTTTGGGGATCTCTTTATAACTAGAGCTGCACCGATGTTGGCATCGGAAATGGGCCTTTTTGGCTACATCGGTCATTGGGACATCGGATCAGTTTTAGGCTGCAGATGTTAAAACATTGGATATCCAAAAAATTATTAAACCATTTTGTGACAGATGCGCCCACAATTAACCTCTGGGTGCTAAATTTTGCGCCTACAGAAATTTTAAATTTTACTTGCGAATTCTGTAATTACTTTTGACTCCATGAAAAATATAACTTGGTTTCAATTTACTTTCTTAAACATCGAACCACGAGATAACGGAATTGGATATCGGCCAATGTTTTTCAACATCAAAATCGGACATCGGCATCGGCATTTTAGCACATCGGTTGCATCCTTATTTATAACATAAAGATTCCAAGGTTGGCAAATAAGCTAACCATCAAAGATTCACCGCCAGAGTCAAGAAACTATGAGGCAGGTGGAAAGAGAAAAAAATCAAGCTGATAGATAACGCTCAAGTGTAGATTTGTACCCTCTCAGCTGGGTGCACACACAAATTCAGAAGGAGGGGCCTGGGTTTACTACCGTAGTGTGGGTACTTGGGCTTGCGCTTGTGCTTGGGCTTTATGTGGAAAGTGTGTTAAGATGTTTCCTCTGTCTTCTTATTGCAAGGTTTTGCAAGTCTGTAAGTTGCAAACTTTCCTGGTGTGGTAGACTGTGGAGTGACTGGACAATTTTAGTGACTTACTCTGTACTACATTAAGGATATGGATGTCTTAAAGAATTATGGACACCACGCCTGAACACACTTTATACTGTTTAACAAACATGAATGCAAAATTTCAAAGTTCAGTACACAAAAACACAATACTGTACTGCGAATTTTCGATGAACGAAGGATTATGGATGTTCTAAAAGTTATCTTACAGCTTCATATCAGGCTTTCATCTCGGTTGAGTCAACAAGATGCAGATTTGGGGATAAAAATTGCTCAATTATGTGGTAATAGTTAAGAATGTTCAGCGTGTAAAGTGTTACCTCCATGTATGGCGTCACAGAAATAATTTCAAGATTGTGTCACGAAGCCCCTTTACTCAGCCTGTTGACAAATCAACTCGAGGGAGTAACATCCTCGATCTTGTTTGGGTTGATACTGATCGCCTTATTATAAATACTGTTGTCCAAGAGCACCTGAGCAACAGATCACAATATTGTCAGTTTCTCTATCATTTATACAAGCAATCTTGGCTCTCCAAACGAATCCTGGCTTCTGAATGTTCTCTGGATTTTGGTGCCCTACTGAGTACGACAGTTTTTCACGGTATTGTAGATGTAGATACACTGTGGACGATTTTTCTCCCTCACTTGTCGACCGCT
The DNA here is from genome assembly GCA_023313725.1 of Lithobius niger. Classification (NCBI taxonomy): domain Eukaryota; kingdom Metazoa; phylum Arthropoda; class Chilopoda; order Lithobiomorpha; family Lithobiidae; genus Lithobius; species Lithobius niger. The sequence continues at coordinate 96,767 of JAHWFP010212479.1, read as the reverse complement.
GTTAATATATGCTCATCTCAGACAGCCGGACAAAATCATCGTAGGATTATTATCCAAGAAAAATCTCTAAATTAATCACACGCAAAAAAAACAATGGAAATCGGTACACTTTATATCTAAATTGGTTTACATTGCCTGCTGTAAATCATTATCTTCTGAAATCAGGAAATTTGAACTTGATAAGGTACGTGGCGTGATTGTTGTAGGAACTATTTCAGTACTTTTTCTAGATGTACGAAAGAAAACATCACATTCTCGCGAAATGCCACCACTTATTCAATGTGGTCTCCAGACAGATAATAAGGTTAAAGCAAATATTCTAAATTACACGTTTTGTAATAACTTTGTACTTGGTAATGGAGACAACATATTAGTGCCACCCCTGACAAAATCTGCCTTTTGTAAGGTAATCATTTCAAAGGAGAAAAAAAAAATTAAAACAGTTTTAACATAAACAGTAATTCAGTGGGCCCTGATGGGTTTTCCACCCCTGAAGCAGAATATTTTTAGGTGGTCTGCGACAAGCATTTTACGGACTGCGGGGAGAGGGAGGGTGTCCGTGAACTACAGGTCAGGGACGAAGGTGGAATTTTGCATTGTGCGAAATTGTCAGTTAGGCTTATTTGGGTTCATGAATAAGTTTCTTGCAAGAACATTTTGTCAAGTCCTTTGTCGGTTGTTTTTTGCTGAACAACTTGAGAACGACCCAACCTATAGTCTTGAGAATAGCACCATTCAAAAGCTCTTGAAAAGACGGTTCAAATGGCGTATTTGAACATCAAAATCGGTCAATTTTTCGCGAAATTATCGCAAAAAGAAGATCACGAAAGAAAAATCGCAGAACAAATCGTACTGCAGCACAGCTAGCCGTACTGCGACGTAACGTCGCCCGTCGCTCTGATTCTGCCACAGGGTTTTCCACCATGTTCTACAAAAACTGTGAGAGTGCTCAGTGAACTACTTTTTTTAAATTTTTATTTGCTAAAAATCGGGTAAACCTCCCTCTGGGTGGAAAAGTGGCATCATTCACCCCTATTTATAAAAAGGGCAATGCAGCAGATCCTAAAAACTACCGACCGATTTCATTGACTTGTGAACCATGTAAGATTCTGGAACGTAATTCGCGGCCAGCTCTCATCCTATTTAAATGAGCAAAATCTAATCGACTATACTCAATTTGGCTTCACAGCTGGTAAATCTACAACATTACAACTTCTCCAGTGTATGGATGATTGGACTCACCATCTGGATGCTGGCGTACCGACTGATGTCATTCAGATTGATTATGCTCAAGCTTTCGTTTCTGTCTCATCCAAAGCTGTAATAAGTAGTGTTCGACCAATGCAGAATTTTGCCGATGGACCGATGCAGATAAAAAGCCGATGGGAGAAAAAACCATTGACGATTACTGATGTATCACCGATGGCGATAGTTGATCACATAATATTAAACTTTACAGTATAAGCATTTAAATTTCAGAAATTTCTAACATTTTTTTACTTTTACCTATTTACACTTGCACTTTTTTGTTACAATTTTTTTTACAGTTTTTCTTTACATTGGTTTCGTCTTTTATTTATTTATTTTATTTCAAAAATTCTGCCCACGTTTTTTTTTGGACCACAGCATCTTTGCTTGAGTACAAAAATTGCCTAGTTACAGATTATACAAAAGGACAAGGAAAATGAATTGTGACACAGCAAAAACTACAAGCAATCACCGTACAGTACTGCATGCCACGTACTGAAGGTGTACTCTTTGCACAGTGAAAATTTGGTCACTGCCTGCACCGGAAGGTTAAAAGAAGCCAACACCCGAACACGAGTTCCCCAAACAGTTTTTTTTCTGATAGCTCCAAAGGATGGGAGGTTATTCTCAACCATTAACCTACTTGCACTGTACCATGGTGGCCGACCATGTAGCCGTCTAGCAGCATTGTTGTATGCAACTCTTGAGTTGTTCACAGAGGCCTTGTTATAGTCCATTCGTAAGCCACTTGTGTAGAGTTTCTGCAATGTGCCTTGAAAAGACGGTTTTTTACAAACCTATCAAAGCTAAACTTAGCCTTCAGGCCATTTCCAGCAACACACACCGTACGGCATTGCCTGCGCATGTCGGCATCATCTCGTAAGTCATCCGAGATGATGTGCCCAAGGTAGCGGTAGCTGCTCTCAAGCTTCACCGATTTACCACTTAAGAAAACCTTCGGGGGGATAAACGCTTTCCATTTCAGGCCTCTTGATCTAAAGAAGATGCACACAGTCTTGTCGGGATTAAACAGAAGGTCCAACTGCTGGTCAACGTTTTCACTAACTGCCAGCAGTGCTTGAAGGGATTTAGCTGAAGGACAAATAATCGCCAAATCATCAGCGAAACAAATGTTGTTGATGCATGTGCCACCAACATAGCAACCAATACCTTCGTTAACAAGCGCCTGGCTCAGAGACTCCATATAGACACCAAACAGGCCAGGGGATAACACGCCACCCTGTCTCACACCATTGCTGGTTTGAAAAACTCTAGAGGTGGACCCACTCCATCGCACAGTCATTTCCTGAGTTGAATACAAGTTCCTAAGAGTCTTGATTGCCCACATTGGGACACCCCTGTCACAAAATTTCTTAAACAGAACGCCCCAGTTTACCCGATCATAGGCTTTACTGGCATCTAGGAAACAGACGTACACACCACTATCCTGGGCCCGGTAATGTCTTACAGTCTCCTTAAGCATGTAAACAGCGTGCTCAGTACTATGCTTCGCCTTAAAACCAAACTGATGACAAGTTGTTTTTAGGAAGGGTTCCAGTCTGTTAAGAAGAAGTTTTTTGTTAAGAAGTTTTTCAAGTACAGTTGACAGAACACTGGCTAAGGCAATAGGTCTATAGTTAGTGCTATCAGTGAGATTACCAGTGCGGTTTTTGGGAACAGGAGTAATTGTAACGTTGTACAAGTCCTTAGGCACCCACGAGTGTGTAACGCAAGCAGAGAATCCATTGGCAAGCAAATCATGGATTCCATCCCAGGCATGGCGAACATGCTCTCGGCTCAACTGCTCCTTTCCACAGGCTTTGCCAAGAGCAAGATTTTTTCAATTCTCTTTAACCTCCCTTGCAGAGAACTTCATAAACATTTCGCCATTCTCCATTCCACTGGTCTGAAAATCCTGCGCTCCAAGGTTACGCCCACCATTCAGTAACTTTTCAAATTTAGTGGCCCACAGGAGAGCAATTCCTGTTCGCAAGTTGCGTTATCAATGACACTGGCCACGCTGTGCTGCCCGTTTTGCTTTCTAAGCAGGGACCAGAAACTACGCCAGTCATTACGGAGAGCACTTTGAGCAAGACCATTGTTCCGATGTTGAGCCTCCTTTCTTTTGCAGCAACGGAGTGACCTCCTAAACTCCTTCCGTGCAGCCACCATATCGGTGTATGCATCTCTGCTCCTCTGTCTTCCACTCCTTTTCCAGGCACTGAAGGCTTTTGGGGATTTCTGGTAGGCCTCCTCAACAAACCCATTCCATCCAGGAACACTTTTACGGCGGTGGCTGTTGTCCTTATGCAATTTGTTATACGGACGTGGCACCTCACGACTAGCATTCTGTAGACATTCGATAGTGCACTTAAAGTACACCTCAATCGCCTTCTTGTGTTGGGGGTTACTACATTCGTTGTTGCTGCAGTCGGTCACATCTCTTGGAAGTGTAATGTTCTTGAGGTATATCCGCGTACTGTATACTACTAGGAGTAAGAAAAGCAGCCTGTCCCACATTGCATTTAGTATCAACATTAACAGTTGGCCTAGTAGAAGCAAGCCCCTGTAAGTTCATTTTAATACTCAGTGGAATGTGGTCAGAAAAACAAACTTCGTACTGGATCTCACAGCCTGTCACGATAGCAGCAGCAGCTCCAGTCCCAACAACATGGTCATGCCAAGAAGTTGAGCCAGAGCTATTACTGGCAAATGTGAAAGGCTCAGAATCTTCACCCAACCATTCGACATCAAGAATGTGCAGACCACTGTCCTGGCACGCGTCACGTAAATCCCTGAAACGATTCTTGCCAATGTCAGCATTCCAGTCACCCATTACCAGAGAGCAGGGTGCACTAATCACACCAAGAATGACCTGGATCTCCCCAAGGTAGTTGTCAAAGTCCTCCTGGTTACTCGGGATGTCCACTGGCATACAGGGTGTTCGGAAATTGGTGTAAAATATTTTGAGGGTCCGCTGTGTGATCAAAGATAAGAAGAAAAAGTCCTATAAACATGGGTCCGGAAATGCACCAGTCTTTACTTACAGCCCCCCCCCCAGGTTTGGGGTAAACAGTTCTTAAATACCTCGTAATGATTCACCGTTTCCATTCCAAACTCAGGATATGTGCCATATCATACCTGGTATTTCAGTACTTCATAATACAGTATTGGGTCGCACAACTTATCAGAGGGAGAGGTAATTTTCTTATGGGGGGGGGGATCAAACGTGGGGGAAGAGAGGAGTAACTGCTTTGGTCTTGTACTTTAATGAAACAAATTGTACATACCTGAAAAAACACATCGTATCACATTACTGTGTGATTGAAAACAATCGAGAAATGAAACATCATTAAGTAAACAGAAGATGGCTACTCAAAGTTTTACTGAGTATCATTGCATTTGCGGCTCTGCTGCAATTAACTGCAATACGCATCCGCAAAAGACCTCCTCTCCAGAACATTCTGTGACAAGCAACTCAAAAAGATAAATACGACGGAAAACAAACTAAACGTAAGCGTTTTATCATAGTAGGTGCTCAAAATGACCCCCCTCTGCCTCGATGCAGTTCCGAAGCCGCTGCGCCATGGACCGACGAACCCGTTCAAAGATTCCAGGGGTTGTGCGAATCTGGTTGCATCCATCCACAATCCTTTGGCGAAGTACATCAGCATTGGGAATTGGTGTACTGTACACGAGTGACTTTAAGTGTCCCCAAAGATAAAAGTCTAACGGGTTTAAGTCCGGAGATCTAGCAGGCCATGCTATTGGGCCTGCACGTCCAATCCATCTGTCAGGAAAGCTTCCATCAAGGTAATGTCGGGCCAAAAGGCTGAAGTGAGCAGGTGCACCATCGTGCATAAGCCACATTCGTGTCCTGACTGCCAGGGGAACGTCTTCCAGTAGTTGGGGCAAGTCATACTGGAGGAAATGGAGGTAGGTTTCTCCATTTAGGCGTCGAGGTAGAAAAAAAGGCCCTACCAAATGATCACCAACAATTCCAGCCCAAACGTTTAGACTAAATTGTTGTTGATGTCTAGATTGTTGTACCTCGTGCGGATTTGCATGGTCCCAAAGATGGTTGTTGTGATAGTTGAATATGCCATCACGTGTGAAGCCAGCCTCATCTGTAAACAGGATAGACGGCAGGAAATGAGCGTCTGCTCCACATTCATGATTCAGTCGCACACAGAACGCTCGTCGTGGTGGAAGGTCGGCCTCGCCAAGACCTTGGACACGTTGCAAATGGTAGGGGTATAGCAGGTTATGATGCAAAATGTCCCAAATCGTCGAATTACTGACACCCTCTCTGCGTGCAATGCGTCGTGTGCTATCCGATGGATTTTCTGCTATGTGCTGGAGAACTCTGTCTTCCAAGCCAACAGTTCGCACAGTT
>JAHWFP010212479.1:50318-85742 GCA_023313725.1 Lithobius niger | reverse complement strand
GAGCACCCAGTGGCACTGAATTCAGGATGGATTTCATTCATTTTTCTTGTCCTCCACTTTTGCTATTGTCGGTTGTTAACCTTGGCACAGTATAAAGCTGGATTAAAGCAAAGTTAAAGTGAAGGAATGCAAAAAAAAAAAATGGGATGAAACCAATGTAAAAAACTGAAAGTAATTGCTATGAATAAGACTTTAATGACTGAGAATGTTTAACAGTTGCCAAAGCATGCAGTCACTGGCTGGATCCTGACTCGTTTCCAAATGCGTAAATTTTTTTGCAACAGGTTTTTATTGCCCTTTGCGAAATCAATTTTGCGACTGTTTTACTTTAAATTCCTTTCGGAAAAGAAAGTGGGTTGCATTTTATTTTCAAGTACCAATGGCTTTGAAGTAGGAAAAAAATAATGGCCCTCTATAGGTATCCAAGCACGCAGTCACTGGCTGGATGTACAGATTTGGCCCCAAATTTGTATTTTCGCCGGCGTTCCTACCAACAAGTATTTTTTGCTCATGTTTTTTCCGTACTAAAGAAAAAAAAAGTCGCAAAAATCTTTTGCTCATAGATTTTTCATGTTTCCATCCTGAAGGTTTGTTTGAAAACATGAATTTCCTACCCCAAAGGTTTGGCTGATCTTGGCAGGCTCACAAAATACGTCCTGAAACTGCTCAACAGAATGGCCGATATGTTTCAAATTTCAAAACTCATTTCCAGTCCACTCCTTACTGCACAGCTAGGGGACTATCACATATTAGGCACTGGTTCCAGGTTGCAGCCTGTACCAGCCCTAGAAAGTCTCAGAGGTCCAACCTTGTGAATTGCTCCTCCAACACCAACTATCTCCTCAAGACTCACAGCTTTTATACCCGAGAGAACAATAGGCTCCCACCAAGGATTTATTGCGAGGCACTGAGCCACGGATTGCCTTACGTGATTGTTCAGCGTCATGAGGAGGGAAACCTGGCTTCTCTGTGAATGCCTGTCGCCCAGCTAGCTTACCTTGCCTGACGTTTAATAATACTCACTGAGACTTACATGATGTTCAAGGGTTTATTCTGGCACGAGTCATCTTATTCGCTGCGGGTGATGATTCAGAATCTTCTGCTCCTGCTGGCTGCCTGGCCATGGCGTGTTCATCTTGGTGCGGCGAACAAGTCCCATGGCAAAGCCAGCTGAGAGCGGAAGGTGCCCGCAACATGCACCCCCTCCCCCCCCCCCCAAATTTGCCATCCCGGCAAATGCTAGGTGGGAAGATACAAAAAAAAATACATTAGTTCGTTATCAGAATTACAGTATTCTGATTCCAGTTGAATTGCATTAAACCAATTTCTAAATTTCAAAGTAAAGTTGCGTGTTCAAAATCGAAGGTGTTAGTTACAAGGGTACAAGACTAAATTAAGAGCTGAATGTGTGTCATGCATTTACCGTATTTCTCAGAATATAGGACGATACTATTTTCAGATTTGTACCATTAAAACAGCAGCATCGTCTTATATTCAAGTGTAAACCCATAAATCGGTCAAATTTTAGCCGATTTTTATGTTTCAATACACCATTCGAATAGTTTTTTCGAGAGCTATGCACTGGTGCTAATCTCAGGCATTTTGCTCAATTAGTTTTTGAATTCTTTAGCAAAAACTGATATATTTCGAAATTGACCTCAGAGTAAGCAGTACAAAATCAAAAGATGTTATTAACAATTTTCAACTGAGAATCCAGCACCAGGTAAGTTTCCTAGTATACAAACTAATAATACTGTAATACCAAGCCTTACTAAAGCCTTGCTGAAGTCACCCGTCTTATAATCGCAGTCATTTATTTCTTTGGAACATGCAAGCCCAAAAATGCTACTCGTCATATATTCGAATCGTCTTACATTTGGTGAAATAAGGTACTTAGAATTCATGGGATGGAGGCAAGGAGAAAGTGTATCAATTAAGCAGCTAATAAAGTGCGTATTTTAGGAGGCCAGGAATTACACCAATGCATTTTTTTTTTGCGTGCAAGAAGAGAAAGGTTGAGCTGCTGTTATCCATAGTAAATATTACAGGAGTGCCACAAGGAGAGCAGTACCTCATGTGGGTGCCACGTACGTAAGTCGAAAAGCAGTAGTCTCCAGAAACCCGTGTCAGCTACCAAAGAGAGAACCTCTCGGGGCATGCAAGGAATTCGTACGCAGTAAATATTTATCAAATCAAAAACCAAAACTGGTAAAAGGGGCCACCACGTTCCGAATGGTTCGGCCCTTCAAAGGAGTGATATCAACACACCAAAACATTCGCCAAGTTAATCGCACTTCTTAATAGTTCAAAGTTAAATGAAAACTAGAATATTGCTACTTTCGGAATCAATGTTCAAGTTTTCATTTAACGTCCAAAGTATTATTCGGTGCGATTAAGTTGGCGAATGTTTTGGTGTGTTGATATCACTCCTTTGAAGGGCCGAACCATTCGGAACGTGGCGGCCCCTTTTACCAGTTTTGATTTTTGATATGATATCACTCCTTTTTTTTTTTAATTGTGTATTGACTCAACTCCACTACCGTGCAGATGTGTAATAAAGTACCACATCAACAAGAAATTGGTTTTCAACAATTTGCTACTATCTTTTGCCTATAGGCCGAACCATTCTCAACTTAGTCACTTCTTTATAGGTTTTTAATTTGGTTTTAATTTTGTTTAATTTGTTTTATTTAGTTAGTTTTGGTGTGTTGATATCATTCCTTTGAAGGGCCGAACCACTCTCAACTTGGTGGCCTCTTTACCAGTTTTTGACTTTGTTATTACAGTTGGTTTATTTTTCGTGAATTGGACGTGAATACAATTCTTCGCAACGAGATTTAGATTTATCGTGATACACTAGTGTGTGTCTATGCACGCACGTCAGTATACACGTTGTCATTGTCTGAACTTTGGCCGTCCAATGAGAGATGATGCCGACAGTACTAACAATGGTTATAACAATATTTTAGTACTTAAGCGCCCTCCCACGCCATTCCCGTTACGCCGCCAAGCTCCAACCCATAAAAGGACGCAGTTCGTATTGTACTGCACCCATTTGTCCAATTTCATAGCTGGAAGCCTTCCCGTTATCTCAGTATCGATGAATAATTACCCTATGGAAATTAACATGGGGATAAGCGGACTAGCTAGCTAGTAGCTAGCCAGCTAGTAACACATTTACAACTTCATTGAGGGTCAGATTTTGCATTAAAAGCAGCTCAGCTGGTATTCCTACACGAGTTAATTTTTGTGAGGTGGGTCATTGCTCACTATTTCAACACAATTTAAGCTTTTGTACTGCATTATTTTTTTCCCCAAGTACCTGAAATGTGTCCAACTATGCTTCAAGATTTAAGACACTTACGCAATGGCGTCGCGCTACAATGGTTTACAACCTCGACAATTGAATTGATGTGATGTTTATATAAATAAATAAATAAATACAAATTCGTTGCAGGAGCAACAGGACACGCAAGGACAAAATGTCACTAACAGCGAGCCTAAGGAACAGCATACGAATACTAAAAGAATTTTTAAAAGTGTGTGGGGAGTGGGGCAACACTGGATGCTCGGCGGCACGAAACAAAAACCTTTATAAAAAGACAGCAAGGCATGGCAATTTTTTAGATTGCCAATTGTCAAATGATAAATGAACAGAAAGCAATAACCCAAACGTAATATAAAACTAAAGTTAGAACCAACATGGTTTTCGTTTCAAGAACCTAAGCCTAACTTGGCGCCAACGGGCCTGTGAATAATCTTAAACTATTTTCTTGGTTGCCGTGGACATAGTCATTGTTCACCATGTTATTTGAAGCACAGAAAAGCGTTCGACTTGAACCTTTTGCTGGTTTTGGTCTAAATACATGGTGATTGCTAGAGATTCTCAACGACTGAGATTGTATTCCACAAGATTGTATTCCACGAAAGTTTTTCGGGTGAACAAGTGAATAATAAACTATGCAGAGATTTCACACTGCGCGAGAGTTTCTCGGTTCGGTGATACAAGATTAATCAATACACAAAGAGTTTCTTGGCTAATGGAGTTAAAGGATAAATAGTGCGCAAGAGTTTCTTAGCGAATGCGTTGCAATCTTTTTCACATAGTGGAAACATTCGTGGAATTGCCAGTCCACACGGGTTACATCTGTGTTGGGAAGCTGTGTGTGAACAGCGCTTGTGAACGTTATAGTGGGCTGGTTTGTATATCGTTCTCGCAGGTCTGAAGTTTTTCTGCACACTGTCGTCTTCGAAATTAGGTTTGTCGCCGTCAGTGGGCTTTTGCGCTGCAGGAAGTCGTTTGTGGGACTGGTTACTCTGACTGGTGGTCGGACGAGTTCCTCATCACAATCGTTATCATTTTCAATTGTGAAGATATTTATGATGTGGAGTCAGAGACAACATCTGGCTGAAGTTACCACAGTGTGTAGACGTCTAGTTTTCTCCATTTCGAGTTCTCTAGCCATAGCTGGTGCCCAGTTTAGGTTTAGTGTTGCCGTGTCAAAGATACTTGTTCGGAACTCTAGAAGTGAATTCCACGGTCTCAGTTTGTACGTGAATTGGTGCTACTTCTATAACGAAGTATGGTTTCGTGAAGAGCTTTGCATTGTGTGCAAAGTCGGCCTTGAATTCAGCGTCCAAAACTTCTCCAGTGTAGTGTTGCACAATCTACTCTAGTGGATAACTTTTCACTCCTAGAAGTTCTGAGCCTCTTAATGGTATACTTTCAATTCGCTTGCATTGCGTCAAGTGGATCCTGTGAGGAGATGAACTTCTGTTGGTCGGTGACCTGCACTGAAACGGGGAAGAACCATCCACAGGCAATAACTGCCGGACGTCTATCTTCAAGAGATAGTTCCCTAATTGGTGGGCGGAATTCTTGGAGAATGCTTTCGTGGCATATGCCGTCTCCCAACACTTCCAGTTGTATGTAGTAGGGTTCGCCTTCCTCGTCAAGATGGTGAGCTCTTGCTTTCTTCTGGTTTTCCTGGTTCCAGTTTGTAATCTTCCAAAGATTGTGCTGGTGGAAGACATGCAGCTTTGGTCGGGTTGTCAGGATCTTTCCAAACATCGGTGTTCATGGACGAATGTGCGAGGATATGTTTTCGTGGTGTGGTTTACATGCTCGGTGGCATTCATTTGTGGATGGTACGTTGTTGTTTTCTTTACTTTGATGCCCAGGATAGTGATCAGTTCCGTGGAGAGTTTGGCTGTGAACACTGGTCCGTTGTCAATAATATGGCTTTCGGAACCTCTCTCTCTCTCTCGCTGATGATCATGGCATAAAGTTTTACTGCTGCGGTTCTTGCTGTGCAGTGGCATGTAGGCACGAACCAGATATATTTAGTAAAGTACGTAGTTATAAATTGACAGGATGTATTTTTTTCCTCCTGCCGTTGCTGGAAGCGGTCCCACAAAATCAATTCCTAGGTGCGATAATGGTCTTTTGGGAATCACAAGATGCAGTTTCCCTTTCTTTCGACAGTTCGTGGGTTTTGTAAGCTGGCAGGCATGGCAGGACTTGGCGTACTTTTTGATGTCATGAAACAGTGTACAGCTGTAAATTTCTACAACGTAGTTGGAGTTTCCCTCTGTCTGCATCAGAACAGCACCGATTCCTTGATCAGACGCATCCGTTTGCACTTTGAATGGCTGAGAGTAGTCTGGCATTTGTAGACAGTCTGTGTTGATAATTTGCATTTGACTTCTTCGAATGCTGCTTCACAATCTGATGACCAGTGGAACAATGTGTCCTTGCGCAGGAGTTTGTCATGGGTTTGACTACCATGGCGTAATTCCATATAAATTTACAATTAATTCGTTAGGCCAAGAAACCTTTGTAGATCTTTTCCGGTCTTTGGTCTTGGGAATCTTGAAAGAGCGGCGGTGTGTTCTACTTTCACGTGAATGCCATTTGCACTAATGGTCAAGCCGAGTGTGGTCATGATGGGCAGACAAAAATTGGATTTTGACCTTTTTAGGGTAACGTTGTGTTGTCTGAGCCTTAAAGATCTTGGATAGGGCTTTCAAATGTCCTTTCCAGGTGGTAGTGATCACAATACGTCATCGACATAAATCATGCACATTCTCAGACAAGGTCTTTGAGAATGGGGTTAATTGTGCATTGGAATTCAGCTGCGGAGTTCTTGAGTCCAAAGGAAAGTACTTTCCATTTGAATTACCCCCGCAAGCAATTGAAAGTTAGTCCATCAAATTCACGTGAAACGAAACTTGGTGGAAGCCGTTTTTGCCATCCAAAATAAGAATTGTGTGCCTTTCCAGCAAGAAAGTCTAGCACTTTGTCCACTCGTGGTAGTGGAAAACTGTCATTCTTGATTTGGTCATTTAATTCTGTGTAGTCGAGAATTGGCCTGTAAGATCCATCCTTTTCCTTTTTCATAAAGGAGGCAGATCCCCATTCGCTGACTATGGACTCGACTTTATCGTCAAGTACCTGTTGATGGATCATCTTTTGCATCTCTTTATGCATTTGTAGCGTTTGGTGTCTGTATTTCGCGACATGCAGATTTGGTGTGACACGAAATATTCAGTTTTTTTGTTCCGTCAGGTTTGTTCATCCACATTTGCCTGGGAAGTGATCGTCATTTATCTTGAATTGATCCACAAGTTCTGCAAACTGTTCATCATTCATGACATTGAAGTGGAGTTCTCGTTTTTGGCGAAAGCTACTTTCCAGGCGGCTTTAGTAATGACGAGCTCGTCATCTCCTGTCTAATTCAGCTGTGGGAAGTGTCTGCCTCCTTGAGAGAAGTAACCTCTCTGGTTTACAATGTCAATAACCATATGTGCTGTTTTGCAAAATTCTTGGCCCAAGATGTAATTTCCTTAGAGATTCTCAAAGATCGTGAAATTTACGAGTACGTGTCTGTCATTTATGAACACTTTTAAGTATTACCTCTCCAAGCGAAGTGATAATTTCTTTTCCATCTACAAGCTCAAATTTCCTTTCTTCATAGTGTTTCTTGGTTGCTATGGAGTCTAATTTGTGCAGTCATTCCTTACTCATTATGTTACGGACGTATCCTGTGTCAAGACAGGCTGTGAACATCTGCCTTCTGAATGAGATATCAACGTGGAGTAGGCCTGGGATGAGGCATTGATGAGGCAACATGGTTTATTCTTTTGCTCGTTGGGTCATTCTCTCGAGAATTGACCAAGCGCACTTCACGAGTAGCAAGGTTGTGTCCTCATCCAGTCAAGCGTCTCCTGGCGACTGCATGCTCTTACGTTGCATTGTGCCTCTGCGTTGTTATCGTGACTTCCAGCTCCAGTATACGGTGTAGTATCTCCATTCAGCCATTGTTGATTTTCCGGTGATTGCGAAGACTCTGTTTCAGTTGCAATAGTAGTCTGTTGCGTCTCCGTTGACGTTGCGCTGTTGATGCTGACCAGCTTGTAGGCTGTTTTGCTGAATGGTAGCTTGCTGTGCTTGCGGCACTGCATCCCTTCTTCTTTGCGGTCGGCGTTGCCGTGTGGTTGTCGGTTTCCATTTGCATAATTAGTAGTGTTGGTGCTGCATGTAGAACCTCGATTTCCACTTACGTCATTTGTCTGGAAGACGGTGGGTTGCTTGGTGTTGCAGGCTGTTTGTTTCTTGTTTGTCGTGGTGCCAAAGGAAATTAACCCAGTCAGCCAAGTTGTCAACTGCTGCGACGAGTTGAGTCGCATTTGTGGGATTGCTGTACTTACCCAGTCTCTAATGGATGAAGCCATGCTGCTGATTATGGCCCTTGCCCTTTCAGAATCTGGTAAAGGGTATTGCATTTTCCTGTAGATGGCGAGAATAGCAATCACGATTTCTTATGGAGTTTTTAGAGGTTTTTGCCCCATGGTTGCGATTTCAAGTGGGTGCTGAGTATCAGGCTTCTTCCAAACGAAAATCTTTTAGAAATTAGCTTTAGTCTCGGACTAACTGGTGAGTGGATGTGGATAACTGTTTAACCAGTCCTTATGCTTGCCACTTAGAACAGTTTTCAGAAGATTTTGAAGCTATTCACCTGCTATTCAACTGCTTGTCTTCCTTTAGATGCGGTGGTTTGAGGTTAACTGTGGTGAATGCTCTCGCCCAATCCAACATGTCGGCTGGATTTGATTGTGCGGCATGGTTGTTCGGGGCTTCTGCTCCAATCTGCTGTTGTGTTGCAATGATTGCACTGCTTTTCAGTGACGGCTGTTCAGTCAGGTGCTGTTGCGGAGAGGGTTCAGTTTGCAGGGGGTCTCCAGCAGTGTCTTTTGGCGTATTCTGCTGTGGAGTGATGCCAATCTGCTGCACAGGCGTTGTTGCTGCTTGGTTGCTGAGACTCGTTCTTAGGAGTGAAATGATTTCCCCAAGTTACGTGAAGAAATTCGCTGAAACAGCCCTGTATTGCTTGTCAGGGATTCATCCATGGATACCAACTTATTGCTAAAATTGGTCTCCAAGTTGCCAAGTGAGAGATCGAGCTTGCCTATTGCTTTGTGTTGCGGCTGTAATTTTGCGTTAAATGTCATTGCTCAATAGTGATGTTGCCTCAGACTGCGCAATAAGTGACTGATCCACTGCCAGTAACTTATCCTTAAAGGTTGTCTTGAGGTTACTAAGAGACATGTTCAGTTTGCTGTTAAGTTACAAGATGGAAGAGTCCTGCTCCTTAAGCTAGTCTAAAAGTGCCTGCATTTTACTCCTGCATGTGTTCAAGCAATTTGACTTGGTATGAGTTAACCTCTTGACTTGCAAGCGCGCTTATTTTATCTTGTATTCATCTTAGTTTTGTCTTATATGCACGTTCAAATCCATAACTCGGTCAAATTTTAACCGATTTTGAAGTTTGAATACACCATTCGAACTGTTTTCCGAGAGCTATCCATTGGTGCTACTGAAAAGTCGGTAGCTCAAATAGTTTTTGAATTATTTAACAAAAACTAAAATATAAACCACAAATAGACTCACATTCCAAAGCAGACGACATCATTTACGCACCTCTCAAAACAGCGAAAACCAGTTTACAATTTTCACAAATTTTCGACAGCTTTGAAAAAATTATAAAAAATATATCTCCTGCTGTCTTCTTCAGGTGACAAAGAAATAAAAATATACTAGTTACATCACACTGTACTGTTCGACGCCGAACTGTCCGACGCTGATTTGAACCTTCAAATGAACCTTTGAACCTTTGAACGTTTGAACGTTCAAATCAGTGTCGGACAGTTTGGCGTCGAACAGTACAGTGTGATGTAACTAGTATTTTTATTTCTTTGTCACCTGAAGAAGACAGCAGGAGATATATTTTTTATAATTTTTTCAAAGCTGTCGAAAATTTGTGAAAATTGTAAACTGGTTTTCGCTGTTTTGAGAGGTGCATAACTGATGTCGTCTGCTTTGGAATGTGAATTGATTGACTCTCAATGTAATCGCAGCCATTACACAAATAGACCTTAAATATTTGTTGTGGAATCCACTGTTGGAAAAAAAAACACCTATATCAAGAAAAATAATTCTGAATTAGCATTAGGTGTGCTATGGTACCAACTGTATTGGTAATATAGGCACTGTCAGAATCTTGGGTGAAAGTTATCCACCTTCAATCGTGTCCGTTTATATTGAATTTGTGAGCCCATAACCACAATTCGCCTTATATTGCAGCCGCCTTACCATCCCATATCTTTGCACCAATGCTAGCTACTATCTACAGGCATCAAGTCTCAACCTCACTAAAGCATTCCAACTGATTTCAAATTTGAATTCTGTTGCTGTACTAAATTCATCACTGCGCTGCATGGCTGGCTACCAATAGCGAAATAATGCTGCAAGTCAAAGGGTTAAGCTCATGTGCTGCAGCTTCATTTTGTTGTTGGAATGAGTCCTGAATGCTCGAATAATTTCCTCCAACAATTTTTTGCTTTGTTGTTGCAACCTGTCTTGGAAATCTGCAATTTGCTTATACAGAACTTTCAGCGATGCAGTGGCTTGGGTATCAAATTTCCCATGCAAGCTATCCTTAATGGCAACCAAGTGTGATTGCAGAGCACTTAAATTACTGTCAAGTAACGTTAGGCACTTTAATAGATCAGATGTGTTGGATTTTGCGAGTACGAGGTACATTCAATGCAAGAGGAGTTACACTTTCAACAATTACCGTACCTCCAGTGTTGTCTTCACTCACCCCGTCATGGATTCCATTAGGATTTATCTCAATACCACTGCTGTAAACAAATTCAGAATAATTACTGTCTACAAAGTCAGTAGAGCCAAAATCCTGCAGTTTGTCTATGGTTACATTTGCATTTAATCTGGAATCAGCATCATAGAATAGGCCTATCTGGTTAGTATGTAAGCTTTATCACTTCTGTAAGATTAGGTTAATTCATATTTGAATTTTCAGCTTTATCGTGATCCATAGCTGCAGATTGAAGTTTGGATTTCGTTACTTTGAAGGACATATTCAAGTGTTTGCACTGTGCTGTGCTGGTATACAAGAATCATTGAAAATTTTGTTATGGATTTTGGGCAAAATTTTGGCTTGGATTCGTTTTTAAAATTGCAAAATTCATGTGAGAAATCCAGGTTTCATTCGCGTAAATTTGTCGTAATGAATACAGGCAAACATTTTTGGTGTATTATTAGCACTGTCCTGTTTGTAGGGGGTCACAATTGCTTGGCTTCTCGATGGAATGCCTGCTGCCCAACTCGCTTACCTTGTGTCTGACGTTTGATTACTCACTAAGACTTGCATGATGTTCAAGGGTTCATTCTGGCATGAAACATCTTATTCACTGAGGGTGATAATTTGGAACCTTCTGCTCCTACTAGATGCCTGGCCGTGGCGTGGCCGCCATGGAGTCTTGAGTCGGGAAGAATGTATATGGGCGGAAGTCCCGGAAGCAGGTCTCGTATGGTTCCATGTTGAGACCATCTGGGAGCGGAAGGTGTCTACAACATTGCGTCATAGCAACTTGTCGTGTGCAAAGACTGGATATAACTGGCTTGAAAAGTGCGGCCTGCCTGCTGCATAGCTGTGTTGGCCCTCGGCCAGTTCCCATGTTAGGCGACAATTGGACAGCACACACCAGCACATCTATTGGCATGGTGCACCGCAAAGTGTTGGCTTCATGGTGTGCGTTGTATTTAAATGTAACAGCAGTTACAAGAAAGCAACTTGTGTTGACTTGCCGTTGCGTCCTGGAGCCCTCCATACGCTTCTCCATCACGTAGACTCTTGCACTTCTGTACATACCCGCAAGCTAATTTAATTACAGTGCAAGTAACAACAAGTTATAGTGGTGACTGATAGCAACACTGTCTGGAGTTAACCTCCTTTGATCCGAACTAAACTGGAACACATTTTTTAAAGTCCCGTATGATAGTTAAGTCAGGCGCGGGATTCGAACTGGCATTCTATTTGGTTTGGAGACGACGACGCTGACCACTGGACTGTTCCTAATCGCTTTGCTCGGGGTTCCAAGGTCCCACTCACAAAGCTTGCCGTGCGTGTAGGTACTATTGTAATGGTACACGCTTATATGCGCCGGGACTCGGGAGGGTAAAAAAATTTGTACGTCAAGAGTTTTTTTTTCTTAAGGCATGAAATGGTTATGTTTATTTTTTCACAGTCGATTCGAAAATGGTTACGTTGGGTAAGGAAAGTGGGGGTTGGTTGAAACGAATTCGGAAGGTCTTGTAATTTTAGGAAACCAATAGTGGAAACTAAATGTAAGTCTTCTTGTGGATTACGTGCTCCTTAATCAGTAGTCATGAATATTTTTACTTGAGGGTTTTATACACGATTCTAAACTCCCATAAACTATAGTTTTATGTACGGTATTTCCTTTTTTCCCGGCTTAACACTGGGCGTAACATGCAGCTCAAATTTTGAGTTGAAACTTCGCAACTCAAAATAAAATAAAAAATTAAAAAATAGCCGAATCGCTTGCTCATTCGGCATCATCTCGCTACCCTCGAAGAGATTTCTTGTTGCAACATGTATGCATCTGCCAGATATTCCCAGCAAAAATGATCAAGCGAATGTTTAAGCAATGATCCAAAAGAACCAGGCGTTTTTCTTAATGTTTTAGCTCATAATAAATAATAAACACAACTAAAAACTGTTCAATACATTTTAATGGTTCAGTAAGGTTTAAAGCGGAGTAAACATTACGGCAGTGTATTGATATATTGGTGAATAAAACCAATTCCGTTTTTACTTTAGTGCAGTACTGCCTTGCCCCAAACAATGAAACGAGTTCACTTCCAAGTTGCACCTCACTCTGCTTTTGCAGACACGTTACAATGCTACAATTTAATGGCGTAAATAATCAAAGCAATGCTGCTGTTCCAAAATTCGTACATAATCTAGAAAATCTGAAGTAGGCCCACCCCCTATGTGCAAATAGCTAAACCTGAAAATGAGCAAAAATTGTCAGGAAATGTACAAATTCGAGCAGAAATGCAAATCCTAGTTATTTTGTAATAATAATTTGCTTGTGTATTTTCTGCAGTCCAGTTGACAACTTTGGGACATAAAATGGCAATGCCAAAATCTGGTAAGGAAAAAACTGGAAAATGTGAAATCCAAAAGCCAAATTTTGTTAATGTGTTCGTACAGGAGCCATGGAGTTATGCAATCACTACTACAGTTGCTGTTACTAAACAGTACTGTGTCTTAAATCCAACTGCCTACCATGTAGTCGTTTACCCCAAAGCTGTTTGGCAAGTTGCCTCCATAAATGTGTTGCTAGTCTTGGCCAGTCAGATTTAATCCATGGTTGGCGCAGGATGCAGCGGCCGAGATGGTTCAACGATGCCAATTGGTGGTAATTGACTTATAGGATGATTGAGTAGACAATGGCGATCATGTTAAATTGATCTTGCTAGAAAGAAAAACTCATTCTTCTTTTTTCGGCATTAATTCAGTTTGTAACGATTAGATCCACTTGTGTTTTTCCTTTAGTAGTTTTATTCTCTTTTACCTCCTCATGTTGGAAAGGTATTGTGACTTCACCGCCAAGGTAAAGCAACCTACAAAGTTTCACCATTTAAAATAGTGATGTAAGCCAAAGTGGCTGCAGTTAAGCATTGCGGCTCGATTGCTTGAGCTTAATTTGGCACCTTCAAGGTATCATTAAAGATTGAATGATGAGGGTTGGGATGGAATACTTGGTTGCAGCCTTGTCACTAGTTTCAGTGTGAAGCTTGATTGGTTCCTTTACTGTCATAGGCTTTGTATCCTACATCAAGTTTTGTTTGGAGATTGAATATGAAATTTCTACTATCTAAAAATTAAAAAAAAAGTTTTAATGTGTTGGTCAGCTGCCTAAAAGTAGGTTTATGCCAATTTCTAGGGTGGAAGACGAATGTGGCGTTACGTGTCCAGATCCTGTCCCAATCGATGATGACACGCTTCATTTAGGTGCAGAAGGTAAGTCCCGGCTTGGTTTACATCTTTTTTTCAAGCTGGTAATTAAACTGTAACTTCAGTCTAAAAAAAAATTAAGCTTTTTCCTTCTAATCCTAACTTTTCCGCTTCTTTTAAGCCTGTTTCTTTATGCTATCGTCATTTGGGAGATAAGTCTTCCTTATCAGCTGAAAATTATTTCAATTTTAACTACTGTTATGGCAGCAAACATGTGCTACTGTGACAAGCTTAAACAGAACTTTAAAAATGTATAAAACTGCATCAGTTAAAAAAAAAAGTATGTGTAGCAATTTAATCTAAAAAAAAGTATACGAGGAAAAAAAGCCTATCGACCGACCCAATTTTAATTTCAGTGTTACTGCAACCAAAATTTTTCGTATCCAAAACACAAACACACAGACACACACAATCCAAATGAGCCGAGTACTCGACCTAGCTCGCTTCGCTCGCTCAGCCAGTTTTAATAAGAATGGCAAAGACTTGCTACTGTACGAAGCATACCGTAAGAGTGACAACATTTGCAATTTTAAGCCGTAATTAGAAACTGTTCAATTTTTTTCACCGAACGAGCGAAGCAAAATAGGTCAAAGACTCGACTGAATTTGGATTTTGAGTGTCTGTGTGTTTGTCTGTTTGAGACACGATTAGGTGATCGGCTCCACACCACATTTCGTTATCTTTGAAAAGTCCATCGGTTTACAGCTGTCGACGCACCATAAAGCCTCAATTCCCCCCCCCCCCCCCCCCCATCGGTTTACATGAAAAATTGTCAAGGCAACCAAAAATTATAGGGTAATTTACTGCTAATTTTACTTATGCATTTTTTTTAATGAAGTTTTCCATTTTTATGTAGTCTTACATTCCTTTTCCTTATCTAGGCGCAAAATTGCTTATAAATGTCCTAATTTTTCCCAAAATTTTACGGCTCTTGACGTTTCGGTGTACCATTTGAATCGTTTTTCAGAATGCTATTAACCAACAGTGGGGCAAGGTATGAATAAAGTTTGTTAAAAGTAGACAAATTGCAATTGGAGCAATTATGAAATTGAAGGACTTAAGCAATCCCTCCCCCTCATTAGACCCCTTGGCTAATTCTCGGACCGTTCTCTGAATTCCCACTCTCTTTCTCCTTCTCTCCCCCCCCCCCCCCCAAAAAAAAATTGGTTTGTACCACTGCTGTTTTGATGGGAATGCTAAGCATGCAGCTAAAAAAAAAATTAGCAAACAAAATATCACTAGGTGATGTACATCTTTCTTTTCTTGTTATTGTATCAGTGGCATACTTTTAGATTTTTCTCTACACAAATTTTGAAATTGCAAAGATAATTTCACCTATTTTTGGGTATTGATGCTTATGTCCATAATTGTGGTATTTGGTATTCAAAATTATCATCTTTTTACAGACTTAACCTTGCACGATGAAAGATACTCACTGCAAGTTTGAAAGGCAGTTAATTTTTGATTGGTTGTTATATTCCTTCTCGTGTGTGGACTCGAGTTCTTAATCCTTTGCCTTGCGTCGTAGTATTGGATAATCGCCTTTCATGCAGTTAATAGAAACTTTGCCTGGTCGTTACATTATTTGCCTGTCCTTCGTGACAAATCCCTCAAGGGAGGTCATAATGACTCCAAAAGATGACAATTAATGGTCGAGTTAGTCCATTGAGTTGGCAGGGATTGCTGGGAAAGGATGGACTGTTGAGCACCGAAGAGGAACAGGTTGGTGCTTGCTTGTTGTTGACTCCGGCTGCCGTAGCAGTTATTATTTTTTATGGGAAGATAAAAGCTAGTCTGTTGTCGGTTTTTTTCAATTACTTAACGTTTTTTGCAACCAGTTATAATAACTGCAGTGTTTGGATTCATAATTCCCTGTTCGCAGCCAGCTGTTTTGCTGCAAGCTTCCTTATCTGAGTGAAGTGATGTAGTGAAGGGACTGCTGCGTATCTAGTGTGATGGACTTCACTTAAAAGGTCATACTTTCTCCCGCAGTAACCTCGTACAGGGTGATTCTCATAACTCTGGAGTAGGGATTCATTTTGCTACAATGATCCTTGCGCGAATGATTGCTAAGTAGGATATAGAGTGATCTAGGGACTACTGCATACAATGTCGGATCAGCCATCCCTTACTTTTCCCCCTCCCTCACTAACGAAGTATACGCCTTGAATTATGTATTATGTACTACATACATACATAAGGGGAAGGTCTTAAAAATAATGACCTCCCATAATTTGCTCATGAAAAACTTATTAGAACAAATTTACCCCCTCCCTAACCAAAAAATCTAGGCTTAATAGCATATAATAGCCTTATGACCGAAATCTCTCTCGCTTCCCCCCTCCTGCCCATGCAACAAAAACTCCAATTAAGAAATATGGACCTCTGTCAGTGAAGCGAAGTCTTCTCGCTCCCCCCTTCCCCAACTACAAATTCTTAGATCCGTGGATTACCTTGACCAAGCCCTTAAAGGTTGAAATACTCTGAAAGTGGTGATGTCCACTAAAAGAAAAAAATATTTAAAAAATAAATCCGCTTTTCCAAAAAGGATCGGTCTCAGAAGGTAGTGACATCATTCCGTCAAGTAAAACCTCCAATGTAAAACCAATTTACCAGTCTACTTATGGTACATTGCCCGCTTCTTCAATTTCTTTGATACATTGGTTTCATTGTCGCTGCTAATCAGTGTGAACGTTAAGTGCATGTTTGTTTCACTTATCTGATAACTAATTAATATACTACTTATACAGCTGACAAAGACTCTCATCCAGCACATGTAAATAAACAGTGATAATGATCTAACATTTTGCTTAACCATGTGGAAGTAGTAATCGATTCATACCCACCCGTTATGTCGTGTAATGATGTTTGACATACAAAATGGTCATCGTGGCTGAGTGGTGATAGAGCTCAGTCTGGTTGCTGGAGGTTTGCGAATTTGGTTGAAACCCTGGAAAGGGGATCTTGGCAAAGTCCCCACCAGGGCTGCCGACCAGGGTAGTGTGAGAGGCTACCATGCTCCTGCAGCGGCTATGGGAACTATTCTGGCCAATTCTTGACAATCTTTCGGCCCCTACGATGATCGGAGGTTTCCCAGATCGAATCCCTGGGTTAGCACCTCCCTTTACCAGATGTTTCTTCTTCTCTAAAAAGTCTGGTTATGTTCAAAATTGAGCCGGTTCAGTCATATAAGCATTAAATTGCTTCGGCTGACTTTAAGGCTCAAATAAATAAAAAAAAATTTTAAATCACTACCATTGTGATAGGTTCTTTATACTATACTATACCTTTGCTGTAGTACTATGGATTCAGTGTCTGAGAAATGTAAACAGAATGAAAGAAATTAAAGAAGAGGGAAATGCACTAAATTGGTTAACCGTGACTGCCTTGTCTTGTTGGAAAATATCGCTACTGCCTACTTTTGGAAACTTAGCGGCTTATACCGTTTTTGGTTTGGGGTTCGTCCGAACCTGAATAAAAGCTGACTACTTTTGAGTTTTTATGTCTTGGGAATGAGGGAGGGTCGGGAGGACCCACTGAAGGGGAGGAGGGGTGACAGCTCAAAAGGTGTTTGCTGGTGATCTTTGCTCCTGATCTGATACGAGTGTGAGGGGTACGTTCCCTAGAGGTGTGGGGGTAGAACGGGTTTCCGAGGGCAGGAGATGGAGGGGGGGGGGGGTAGGCCATTTGTTGAGCAGCTTCTTGATATTTGCGAGGTTTCACAGAAAACATCTTACATTGTTCTTCTTGAGGACATGATATACCTGATCACTTCTGCCTGGCAAGAAGTTCAGGCAGAAGTAGATCAGGCGACAGCATTGGGGTTGTCGATGGTGTTGCAAAGTAGTTCATGTCAGACTTATTCCAGAGTTGTTCAGCTCTGCACCAAGCTTTCTTGGTGGCTACATTGATCATCTTTGCAGAGTACAGGAGCAGGAGAAACTTCTTCTTCCCCCTTGTAGGAATTTTCACGCCGTCGCCTGGGGACGAATGGTTGACAATCCTGTTAAGCTCATTGTACAATATTCCCCATAGCTGGTGTTTGGGGTGGTGCAAAGTGTATGGCTTTGAAAAGGTTCATACGTGGTGTACTTATTTCCCCTCGTGACCTTCACATCAAGAAAGGCTAAGCTTCTATTAGTTCCTTCTTCGGAGGAGAACTGGCTCCACGAGTTTAAAGCATGTTGCACTTTGCGATATCACCTTGGCAACTTGCTTTAAACTTGTGGAACTCCAAGTTCAACTCCGAAGAGGAGACTAATAAGGAGCTTTGCCGTTCTTGACGTGAAGCTCACCATAGGAAAGAAGTACATCACTTACGAACCTCTTCAAAAACCATACCACACTGGCAGAGCCACACACTATACTTCCTGCCATCCCAAACACCAGCTAAGGGGGATATTGTTCAATGAGTTCCACAAGATCGTCAACCATTCAACAACCCAGGCGACTGCACAGAAATTCCTGCAAGTATAATCAATGTAGCGACCAAGAAAGCCTGGTGCAGAGCTGAAGGACTCTGGAATGATTCTGGCATGAACTTACTTCGCAACACCCTCAACAAACCCACGGCTGTCGTGCTCAGGTATATCACATATTCAAGAAGAACAATGTAAGATGGTTTCTGCGAAACCCCAACAACAAACGACCTCAACTCCATCCCCTGGCGTATCCCCTATGAGACCTGCGATGCACTCTACATAGGAGAAACCCATTGAAGTTTGCAAGAATGCATTCGTGAACACCAGAATGGAGTGAACAAAAGAGAGGAATGGAATAGGATACCATATTATGGGATGCTAATATCCCTAATGCTGCCCACCTACGAGGCCTGGAATCGCTGGCCATAAGGCCGTTCCAGATACAGAGATTGCCCCTCATGAACATTGCCAGCCCCGCCTACGCCCACATTGACCGCCTTGTGTGGCCCGAGTTTACTTTTATACTTCTCCAGAGGTGGAGATCAATGTTGCCCGCAACAGTGTGGCAAATTTCGAAAGTTGATGGTCGTACAAGTAGTGATGTAAACTGGACAGAAACTTGTTCCCAAGTCACCTGAAGTAAACCGTAGGAAGAGACTTAACTTCACCTTCAAAGCTGTTGAAAATTTGAATATAGTGGTAGTTTGAGATTATGCGTTATGATGGAAAATTTAAACGAACATGAACTGTCTCATGTAGTAAGGAGAACGGCAAAGTAGAGGACGCAAGCCGGGAAGCCTCTAATCCTCGGAAGCGTTGCCAAAAAATAGTTCAGATTAGACCAAAATGCATCCCATAACTACTGAAAGATCTATCACCTCACACTACTTATATGGGTAGGTCTGGCAGTCACTTTTCAACAATCTGGTTAGATCGGATTCCCTCAAGCAACTACACTAATCTCTCCTCCATTACGCCACCGTGACCACTATTTGTTAAACACTGTTGCTTATTTACGGTAGTTTTTGTTTGGCTCTTTTGTTGTTGGTGTCCTTGGTTTGTTGGTTTTGTGCCTAATCTATTGTAATCTCTTTTCTTTATCTTGTCTTGCATTCCTTCGTAGAGCAGATTAACATGATAATGGCAATTGATGCATGCTTGCGATAACAATTGGTTTTAAACTACAAAATAGGACAAAATGACACGAAAAAGTAGGTAACAGATTGGTTGGGGGAGGAATGTGTGACTTTTATAATGAAATTTACTTATCATTCTTCAAATATCAATATGAAATGCCGCTATGTTTACCTTGTAGGGATAGATTACTTGAAATATAATCATCATTGACTTACTTTAAATTTGTTGTCCTTATAATAGTAAAGGGTCCTACCTGCCAAGTCAAGTACCGTGTCTATATGGTTAAGCCGCTTATGTCGTTTTATGTATGCTTGAGCGCTTTGGCAACTTTGCAGCTAGGTTTCTTATTTTACCGTCAAACTTTATAATATTTTAGATTAATATCATGCAGTTTTGAGGCAGTGATTTATTAGCGTAAATCCTTCCATTTTTACATCCTTTATTTCTGAAATTTCGATAGCAAGTAAATTATTAATTGGTAAACAAGCATAATTTCGAAGTAGGTAAACAGACAGCAACCTCTCTTGTCCGGTTTTATTTATGCTTTGTGTGTTAGGCCTAAAAGCAGTGCCGTAATTAGGGGTGGTTCAAAAGGTGCAGGGGACCCCAGGCCCAGCCAGCAGGGGGCACAATATTCGGTTATGTGCATGAGTACGTAAACCGAGCACACAGCGCATGACAACCGTAAATCGAATACACACTTGAGATCTTACAAAGCCTCTACCAATCAGAACTGCCAGAAACTCACTGCTGGGAATGCAAAAAAAATTAATCTCTGTATGTGCACTCTATCTGTGGTTCATTCAGGCAGCGTACGCTCGATTACGCAAAATTTGCTTGTGTGTTTGCTGCATCCTGCCCAAAATTCCCGAGTCAGAGGGGCTCGAAAGGGACAAATTTAATACTGCTTGGTCGGGGTTTGGAAGTCCTTCCCAAAACTCTTTTCTAGTTGAGGAGGGCACCAACATTTTGCTCTTACACCTCTCCTTAGAGGGCGCTATAGTTGCAGCACTGCCTAAAAGGGGTTACGGCAATCAGTAGCTAGAGCCATGACTGGGCTCCTAGTGACTAAAGTATTCTCGTACGGTTGTTTGATTTCATTCACGACTTTTAAGAAATTATTCATTTAAATAAAAAGTGTAAAATTTAATTTTAAAAGACTGTCTGCAAAGTTTCTAGTAGTCGACTTTTATCCAGCAACGAATGAAAAAAATCTGGCTTCATACACTTGCATTACAACACTCTGAAACTAAGCGTAAAATGTCATGCGATCCTGCATTAGGTAGAAAATTAACTAAAGATACAAACCTGTTTCCTTTGCCTTTTGGACTAATGTCCAAGCCTGAGTGGGGAGTTGAAGTGTCAGCGTTTGCGACCGAAAGCTGAAGACCTACCAGTCAAACATACGAACACTGCCAATTTAATAAAGGTTAGGCTTCTATCCTTAAAAAAAAAATCAAATTTGAAACACGTCGTTAACACAATTATAAAAAAAAAAGCTTGCTTGCAAGGTAGAATTTCTAATGAATTTCCGAAAAACAAGACTCCTTTGATAGGTTTTTAAAATGTAGCAAAACAAGGTAGCTGATGCATTGCAGATTGAAGTCTTTACTTTTTTTCGTGTGTCCGTCTCTCAACATAATAAAAACACTTTGATGTTTAGACGGCCAGTTTTTGAGCCCCGACACTTTGACCGATTTTCCATACCTTCTCAGCTATATCCTACAATGGTAGGATATCAAAGTTTAGAAGTATGTTACTTGCCAAACAGTTTTGTTAATCTGACGAGCAACAAAACTTACATTAATATTGTAAATAGGAAAAGAAAAGATTGCAATAGCCGTGAACACATTCAGAAAAATCACATACATCTGGGCGTAAAAAATCTGTTGTCACGTTGGCTTGATTAAAGATGCCATTGTTGTACGTACCCATCCAGCTGGCTAGACCATTTGATTACAAATGCTGGCGATGCGAGTGCTGCGGCAAATGTGACACGCTGTTATTGCTGTTTTTATTTTTCTAATTTGAACCATTTTTTTTTTATTACAGCTCAGCATCCCGAAGGGGAAACTTGCGAGGAACGGTTGGCAGCCACAAATCCACAGCAAGTAGGGAATGGGCACGTGGACAGCGAGCAACTCAGGTAAGAGACGTAACGTGACAGGAACATCATTTCGGCAGTTAGATGTACAAACTTCTTTGCATCATGAAGTCTTAACTCTCACTAAATTCTAGATGAATTAAAGTCATCGTGTGAGTTGTGATAGAATTGTGTAAAGTAACCTCGTCGCGTATTGTGAACACGACTGTAGTAAAAACATTGCTGAGAAGGTAAGAGTGTGTGTATGTCTATTTAAAAACGAAAATTCTGCCCTGGAGTAGCAAATTTATGTACACCCTTGTTTATTTTTGTGAAACCAGATTATGCACTGTTAGTTATTCTGTTTATAAATACAGGGTGGTCCACAAAAAACTGACGACCCAACATTTTCAAAGTCCAACTTTGTTAGTTAGCACCCCTCAGAATCGGGTGAGGACAAAAATCTTCCCTATTTCATTAGATTTGATTTTGGTCCTCTTCTGGTTCTGAGGGGTGCTAACTAGAAAAGTTTGACTTTTCTACCCTGTATAGTGTATTAGTGTAACTAATCACCTAATTAGAAATTTGTTTTATCATAGGATTTTGCAAGCCGGCCATCCAGCGTCTCTGATGAAAGTGTTGATGGAACAGAGGCGGCTCAATTTCGTGCAAACCCACGAACAGCAATCTTCATTCCAGTCGGACGCTTCAAGTCTCTCTGCGTCAAGCCTATCGAGGTACTTAAAGGGATAGCCTATGTCTCCCTGCATGTTATTTTGATTTCTCAAGAATGAATGAACTTTAAACTCTTACGTGTTTCGGCTCGCTACCTTATTTGACATGCCTGCTAAACTGAATATAATGGTGGAGGCCCATTAGACTCTTAAACCAGGATTTTCACATTATTACAATATAAGGGGGGGGGGGGGGGTTTCCTGACTTGGTGAATCTTCCCTCCACAGTAAAAGTTGCGTTGTTGCTCAGGAATAACTTTGTAGTCGTAGATGTAAATATTGAGGCCAGGTTTATTGCACAATCTCGTAGCTTTAATAAAAGTGAACCTGGTTTGAATCTGGCCATGCTGGTTCCCGTTGACGGTTAATCATTTGGTGCCCTTGTGCACTTTTTTCTCCTTCCCCTAAGAAAAATATATGGCCATTTCAAAATGCGTTCCTATATATTTCTTTAGGCACACATCCCCCTCATCCATCTCCTGCCTTCCCTTGCGTTTTCAGCACTTTTTTCCCTGCTCCCCCCCCCCCCCCACCTCCCCAAAAAAATTCTCTCCACTGAATAAAAAAAATTTATAGTACTATGAAAATCAATCACAAAACAGCATTCCTTACATATAAAACTTGTTTTAAAGAGTGTACATCGAATCCAGAAATGACAGAATATCGATCGTGGCAAAAGCTTGTGGGGCTTGTTCAGGAGCATACAGCACTTCCCAGCCCCCCTAGGTGATGTTTGAGGTGTCACTTAATCAGACGTTAGCGTTTGGTAAACATAACTCGGGGCCTTCAAACTTGGGGGCCCCAACAAAAACAAACGCCAGTGTGACAACGTTCGTCCTACTAGACCGTTATGACAGGACAAATAAAAAACTATAAAACAAATAAATGTACACTATACAAGTACTGATCCCGAAGTCCCATGTCCCGTGTAGCCAACAAACAATCACTTTAAATCAGCGGTGCACAAGGATCATCACTGCAAAGTGGCCGGCAACAATAATACTTTTGTAAACAATGAAACTTAATTTACCACTCCATAGTATTCGCCTGCGACAAAGAATTGTTTAAACGACGCTGGACGATTAAATTTAAAGGCTTAGTGAAAATCATATAAATATTTAAAACGTTCAAATATACGCAGACTGGTTCGATCACTCAATGAGCGTTCATTAGCCAGCAAAAAATTAAGCTGTTTAAACGATGCGTAAACCGCTGAAAGATTGAAATTAAAGGATTAGTGAAGCTCGGTTAAATATTCAAGACACACAAAAACAACATGGACGGGTTCAAGTGTTTATTAGCCAGCCAAAAATAATTGAGTACGTGGGTGGTGTGTGATGCCTTGTTTGCAGCAAAGGGGAGGGGGGTTTGTTTTATGAATAGCCTGCAAATTCTGATGCACCTTTTGCAACATGGGGTGGGTTTTTTTTACGAAACAGCCAGCATAGCTGGCCTGGAAGTTCTAGTAAATAAATAAATAAGGTGAGTTTGCGGAATTTTGTTTAAGCCGTAGCAAAATTTGTTGCATATACGGTTTTAAAAATTTACCCGTAATTATGCCTTTGCAAATTGGTTTCCAAGAGCTACACAAGAAATTCTCCTTTAAAATTATGGCTCTATTAAGTTATTTTATTGTTGACTTTGATTTTGTGTTTACAATTCGCATTACACAGTGTTGCTTTGTGTTTCTTTTGGTGTGAATATTCCAGCGTGGAAACCCTGTTGGAGGCTCGGAGGGCCGACCCCGAGCAGATCCTCTTAAATTTGGGCTTTGGAGGGAATTCAGAACCGCACGATCCACTAGCACGCATTCCCCAACGTTTCCTTCAGCCTTCCAAGGTATGGACAATTTGTAAATTTTAAAATTACCTTTGTGTGTGGATGAAAAATCGTCGGAACTGTTACACCAGATCCAAACTTCTGGACCTTAGGCAGTGTCAGGAAGGACGGGACAATTTGGAAATGACCGTTTCTGGGAAAGTGAAGGAAAATAGGGTTGTGAAGGGTAAACATTTTTGATCCGGGGTTCACACCTACCAGGAAAGTCGGAGGAATCGGGAGATACGAAATAGGGCCAGGAAAGGACACGGCTAATAAGGAAAATTGGTCAAAAGATTCTTAACAAATTAGTTTAACCGTAAATCGTGGATTAAACGCCCATGAGCTTATGCAGTTAATTTGGCAAACATAGGAGGTGGGCTTTAAACCAAGCATTATCAATTTTCTAACCTTTCTGGGCATCTATTACAGAAAATTCGAAGCTTTTGAATGATCTCTGCAGACCAATTTTTACATCCTTTTAATTGCTGTGAAGAAGGGAGGAGGCTTAGGCGAGAGTGCCCAGGCCTTGTGCAGGTGCTAGGAGCTAAAGGAAGAGTCCACTATTACTACAGGGAGGGAGAATGGGCCAGTAAACATAGTAACTATCTTTGTTCACATCATATAACTTTGCAGGGGTGGGCTTTAACTCCACTATTTCATGATTTTGACTTTACAGCATTTTAGGGGGTGGGCTTTTAATACACAATTTACTTTATATGCCTAAATCTTATTTGTTTAAGAGCTCAAAATATAAATGCTTTACAATTTTCAAGCAATTGTAGGTCTCTGTTTAAGTTCCAGTCGCCGTGGTACTACTTTGTCGCCAGTAAAAATGTTTACTGAAGGTACATTCCTGACAGGATATAACCTAATACATTTGAAAATAAAGTTGCAAGTGTTTTGTCAAGGGAAATTGGAAGGAGTAGTCAAGTAAAGTCGGAGAATTGGGGGCGCTTGTTTTTAGATAATGTGTGTGAACCCTGTAATAATTTAGTATTGTCAGCAAATCAAAACTGTGCATACAAACTGCAGTGTCGTAGTAGCTAGAGCCAGTTTACAAATGATAAATCAGAAGGGTAAAGCGTCAATAATGCAGCCATCAGCATTAGTCTTTACGAGAATACAAAATACTCTAATCGGATAAGAAAAAGAAAAAAGACAACTGCTCTGATTGGGACTTGAACCCAGGACCAGCTCGCAACTAACCGTGCTACAGGGGCAGATGCCTGGTTAATGCCTCCAGCCGAGCTTAGAAGCTATTCAGTCTTCTCAGTGGTTATGTAAGGGGCACAAAGATTTGTTAGGCTTTACTTTTGATTTGTTGTGATATGGTTATACTTTTTATTCATTGCTTTAAGCCACGACTTCACCAGTAATCAAACAAAAATAGAATTATCTACAAGACAGATGAGCCAAATACGAAATATTGCTAAAATATAAAAATTTAGTGTGATTTTACACAATGCCATGTAGTTCAATTTTAATAAGATCAAAAATACCGTTAACTCGGCAGAATTACTTTGGTCGAAGTTCATATCAAAGACTGTCACTTACGCAAAACTAAAATTCGTCCAAGTTCCACAATTCTAACTTGCAAATTTTCTACTATCTACTGATAGTCTTCTTCAGGCAAGAGTCATGAGACTTGCACAACAACAACCACCACCACCAACGAACTTCGCCAAGCCCACTACATTCAAATTTCCCTCCCCTATCCCAGTGAGCCTTGGAACTCAGTCAGCTCCCAAGCTCACTGTCTGAGTTGGCTCCCTCATCATTACTGGAGCTGTTGCTGAATGAAGGTAAGGATGGGGGAGGGAAATTTGAATGTGGGGGACTTGGCGAAGTTCGTTGGTGGTGGTGGTTGTTGTTGTGCAAGTCTCATGATTCTTGCCTGAAGAAGACTATCAGTAGATAGTCGAAAATTTGCAAGTTTGAATTGTGGAACTTGGACGAATTTTGGTTTTGCGTAAGTGACAGTCTTTGATATGTTAATAAGATCAGTAACAGTAACATATTGCAACCAGCCTTTAAGGGTATTTTTAAAGTTATGTTGCCACTGCCAGCAGCTTTGAGAGAAGAGAACGACATTTAAAGCGCTTACCAGAAGTGGCGTATCACCAACATTTTGAAAACACTGATGAAAGGATCTCTTCGAAAATGCACAATAAAGCTATTATTTAATCTACTGTAATAGTATCAAATTTTATTTTCAGTGAAGATATATATACCTTTTTTATTTTCATGTAAGGTTCGAGGCAACAGCCTGGAAGAGTTCATCCGCCATCAGGAAGAGCTGCTGGAGACGCTGGATTCTGGTTTCTGTGGCTACCGCGGCCTGTCAGGTTGGTCCTCCTCCTCGTCTCTTCGCTGTTGCTCGCCTGTGTCTCTTGGCGATACAGCTTCCTCCCTCCCACCCCTCCCCGAGGAAGTGCAACCCGGGCGACCCTTGAAGATTAAGCATCCCGTTACAGGACTGACTTACACAATCCGCGTCGATGCTCCCCTAACACAAACAAAACCTGCCCTAACGCCAGATTGACTATTTCCTGTTTACATTGTGGCATATACTTCCAATTTTTTAGGCTGTTTTCATCCCCTTTTGCTTGTCACATATCACAAGTCTAACTGTGCCAAAGACATTTTCAGCTCTAGGTATGTACGTTTGAAAACTGAGTGTGGGCATCTGTAGTGTGTTGTCGTTTTTGGACATTCGTACAACTAGTCAAGGAATGCGAGGTAAATTCTAAAAATTAAGTTAAAATCCTCCCAAAGCTACATGGTTTGGAACGTAACCAGCAAGCGTGTATACAGCCATGACCTTCACAAAGTCATTGCGTGATTAACAAGCCGATTTTGCCAAACCGGTGTAAGACGCAGAGCCCGAGTGGTAAAAATTTGAAAAATTACTGATAAGCATCAAAACATTTTTCTGCTCGCTAGAATTGTCACCAAAAAGCAGAAATGATGCAATGCAAGCATTATGCAGGCAGCTGCT
This sequence comes from Lithobius niger, assembly GCA_023313725.1. Lineage (NCBI taxonomy): Eukaryota > Metazoa > Arthropoda > Chilopoda > Lithobiomorpha > Lithobiidae > Lithobius > Lithobius niger. The sequence goes on along the minus strand of JAHWFP010212479.1, from coordinate 59,139 downwards.
TCAGTCGAACTTCATTTAACTACTTTTTGAAGTTAATGCACGATTGAAGAAACAATAATTGCAATAGGTAAATTGTTCCAGCTTGAAGACGCTAACTGTCTATTGGCCAACCTTCACGAATGTGAATTGTGCGGCACTCGCCATTTGGCCGTAGACATTAATGTGTACTCGCCATTGTCTATCACCTCCTCGCCATGTAGAAACAATTTTAGCAGTTGTACTACTACTTAATGCTTAAATATTGTTTGCATCAATCTAACTCTCCAATCAACTAAAGTGGCTAGCGACATTGTTGCACAGTTGGTTGGAGAGCCCTTGTACTGCACGCAATGCCGCAAACTGCTTGTTTCTAGCTAATATGGTTCCCGAGATATGACAATTTAAGCATCAGGGTTTGTTAATCGGTCGCCATTTTGGCGAGTAGCTCTAAAAACCAAGTGGCCAACTGCTGAATTTACGTCGCTGTTTGGCGAGTGGCAACTGACATTGGTGAAGGTTGCTATTGGCTATAACTATCTGTGATTGTTTCAACAGAATTGGCTTCGGTGATAATATCTGCAAGATTTTTTTGGTATATTGTTCAGATATTATCACCAGTCGGCTTGGCATTTGTTGGTGGATATAAAAGCTAATCGTTACAGGCCTAGTAGCTATTAAGAAAAAAAAAAAACACCTGACATATGAGAATAGTCAAGCAGACGGTGAATGAAAATGAAGTTAAAAAGATTTCCTCTTCACTTAAAACGAATATCAGTTTTCCTACTTTTGAATATATAACTAAACTTCATCTTGCCGTTTGTCCAGATTTATTTTGATGTTTTCAAACTCTCGTACACAAAAAAAAAATGTGTCTTTGTGACTTATCTTCATGTGGCCTGTCTTTATTGATCTTGAGTTAAGTGTTTGTCTTTGCCTTAAATTCCAAACATCAGGTATCTCATATTCTTAAAATGCGTCACAATCAAAAATTATTTAAGATTTTTTCGCTTGACGTACCGTATTATCCTGAATATAAGACTATTTTTTTTTTAGTTTATACCTTTGAACCTTCATCATCTGATAACTCATCTGAATCCATAATTTGGCAGATTTTGACGTTTGAATACATCATTCGTATAATTTTTCAAAACGTATCCAGCAGTGCTGATCCCAAGCAAGTGGCTTAATACTTCTTGAATTATTTAACAAAAACTAAAATATTCTTTTCAAATGAATTCAGTAAGCGGTCCAAAATCAACGACGACGTTGCAAATATTGGGCCTCGACTCCGGTTTAGAGCAAATTTACTAGTACTGTACACCACCTAATAAATGTAATAGTGGTTCTACTACATCCTTGTGAAAACTTTGTTATTTCTCTAAAATGACAATCATTCAAGCCATACGTGCAAAAAAATGACTTCCGAAAAATGAGTGTTGTTAAAATGCCATTGTGGCCAAACGAGTGGATGGGTAACGACAAGCCTGACAGCTAATGCGGCCTGTGTAACTTTTAATCAAAATAAAATAACTTATAAACGATCATTAAAAGATGATAACAATTTGTTTGCAGAATAACTTTAAATTGCAAGCACTGGCTGTAGCAGTTTTGACTAGTAATGCTGTATGTCTGCTTACTTATAATTGCTTAATTGATGATAGGTATAGATCTTAGACTTTGGTGAAAGAATTTCATTCCATTAGTGAGATAGATTAGAGATATGGTTGGCTTCTCCTCCTTAAAATAATTGCAACATCCTTCCCCTACTTAAGACCGTTTGTTAGGTTATAGGAAAAGAAAATTGTATGGTTCTCCGGTGCGTGCGGGTCGGTCTTTTTTATTTTCCGGTCCTCTAACAACACAGAAATATTCAACGTATGGGCATCCAGAGCGTCCTAAATGCTGGATCGAAATATGACATCCATTATAAGTCTCGTGGACTCTCTTTGTGATCCATAAGAAGTCCAGCTTACGTCCACTTTCTTTGTAGCTACCATTTTGAACCTAATGTAGTACCTATATTAAATTGACGTATAAGTGGCAAGGAGGCAGAGCTGTAGATAAAGTGCTGATATAGATGAAAGAAACAGGACACAAAATTGCATTGAATGGGACGAAAACTCTCCTTAAATCTAACTTAAGCTGAGACGAGCTGTAGAATCGCTCTCCATCCAACAATTTGAAAGCCGACAGGTCCTGCTAATGAATTTTCAGCTGCCCTCCTACCCACAGATTAAACATTTGGTGCAGAACCAGCTCACCAGGCAGCTTACACACTGCTGGCAAGCGCACTTACCTTACAAATATTGAAGGCTCAACGTGGTGAATTCAAATAATAACCAGACTAGCAACAGCGACGTGGATCCTGAAGAAGACTAACGCCGACTCTTTGTATTTGTTCGTCTTCAAACCTCCCAAACACTTTAAGGTTGTGTAAGGGAGGGGGGGGGGTCTACTAGCGAAGTATACTGTGTTCTGAAGTTGTTTTCTCTGCCGGGCTGTAACAGGGTTTGAATGCACCTTACGTGATTCTTGTGAGGAAATCGTCAACCAGTTTTTACGTTTACATAGTACTTAACCTTACTTGGGCCACGAATGTCATATGACGTTCTCGTCGTATGTTCTTTGGAGGTCATGAACGTCACATGATGTTCACTTAATTTTAGCCATAATTTTTTGGTAATTTCCAAATTGGACAAACAAAAGGCCCTGTTACACGATTTTTAACAATTTATAAAGCGAATGATGTAGGAACTTGTAGTTTTTTTTCAGAAGTTATGACTTGGGATGGTTCATTTGTAGACAGATCATGGCGCGCGATCGGTTCAGGACTAAAAAGTAGCCCGAAATGCAGGGTGGGAGTGACCGAGTTAGACAAAAGAGGAATTGCATGGCAGGTACCGCTGTCACAAAAGGCAGCACACAATCTCACGGTTGTTTCAGTGGAGTAATTGCAATTTTTTTTTATGCATTTCGACCAGTTCTTTCAAGGAATTTAATTATTGTAAGCAATACTGCCATAACACACACTAACCCTACTGTCAAGCAGGAGACGTTATAGCAAAACTCTTTAATGTACCATTTAATTTATTTTCTTGTTATGCTATTCTCTTGGGGATAGCCATGGCTTCCCTCCCCCGCTGCTTGGATCCACTCTTGGACCAAGATTGGATGTCAGAAGGACATTTTCTGACCACAAATGGGCATCACATTCGGGACGTCCACCTGACCTTTACGGATGTTTTGAATTGGACGTGACCACAACTGACATCAAGTGTTGTATGGGTCATATTGGAAAGAATTGGTTTCTTTGATAACTAATCCAAATTGACTTCCTGAGGCTTACGCAACACCAAAATAGTTCTTTTTCTTCAAACCAGCGAATTTTCGAAAACTGCTACGGGGTTTCTTCTTCAGGCTAAAGATGTGAGACGCGCGTCTTGCATCCTTAGCCTGAAGTCTAAGCAAAGGTATGAAACGACACGAACACAGGTATATGGTAAAACTGTTTATTATCAACCAAAAAACATGAAATGTGGCAAAAAAATGGGGCGGACTCGTGGAGCACCGCCCCCGAAGAAAGATGCCGCTCTGGGCAGACCCAAAGAGACCCGGTCTGACTGCACGACCTTGTGGGACGCAAGTAGAGTGAGCACAGATGTACTGCACCTTCCCCGCATCAGGCCGGTACAGCTGATGAGCCTTTTGGGGGCCAGAGGGGAGTCCTATTCCTGCGGAGCAGGGAAGGACGTACTAATGCCAAGGCGATACCCAACGGGTGTTCGGCCCCCAAAAGAGGTGTGAGAATGAAGGAAGATCATCCTTTTCTGGCCACAAATGGATGGGCATCGCATTCGGGACGTCCACCTGACCTTTTTGGATGTTTTGAATTGGACGTGACCACAACTGACATCAAGTGTTGTATGGGTCATCTTGGAAAGAATTTGTTTCTTTGTAACTTCTCCAAATTGACTACCTGAGGCTTACGCAACACCAAAATAGTTCCAGTTTTCTTCAAACCAGCGAATTTTCGAAAACTGCTACGGGTTTTCTTCTTCAGGCTAAGGATGGGAGACGCGCGTCTTGCATCTTTAGCCTGAAGAAGAAAACCTATAGCAGTTTTCGAAAATTCGCTGGTTTGAAGAAAACTGGAACTGTTTTGGTGTTATGCAAGTCTCAGTAAGTCAATATGATCGAAACAAGAGTAAAAGTGCCGAAAAATCGGTAATTAACAACTTCTTCAAAATTGATTTTTACGTTCCAGTGCACCACTGTCACTGCGCTCCTGGTCACTGGGTAATTTTTTGGGCTTGTAAAATTGCTCGAGGCAAACAATTTTTTTTCGTTTTCTAACTTTATCCCTTCTTCAAGAAGAAAATGATCGAGAACCACATTTTCCTTTTCCTTGCACTAATTTTAATTTTACTGTAGAGAAAACTTAAACCTTTAGGTACTTTTTATCAAATTATTACTAGGATGCGTGTCAAGAACACATAGTTTAAGCCTGTGTATTAACTCTTCTATTATTCTTCCCGAATTTGTCGCACAATTCTCGGTGGTAAGGTTTGATATTCGTATAGTTGTACATTTTAATGATACTTAATCTAATCTTCTAACCTTTGGACGTGTTTTAGCCATGTAATATTAATAGCACAAATGGGCGCGTAGGCTGAGGAATTATAAACGGTTCAGTATTAATAGTACCTGACTATGAAAAGAAGATTTATGAAACTATTTCTAAAGTGATGTATTAAAAATTATAAAAATGTAACTTGTGCAGGCGTAATAAATCCATAAAAAATAAATACCGCTAAAAAAAACCTTTTCCTTTTTTTAAGCAATGTAATTTAGATTTCGTTTATTTTTGCTCTAAGAAATAATCAAAAAATGCTCATCATTCCCCTTAAGTACTCGACATAAAACGGCACAATTTAGTAAGAATTATTGTGGTCCGAAATACTTCCAATACTGCATAATGTCATCAACTTTGTTTATAATTTTTTTTAATGTCTTTTTTTGTATAGAATTATCATTACTTCAAGTGTGCAACTTGTATGTTTTTTACATAACATTGTTGCTTAGAGATTATTTACATCAACATTGTGGTAAGCAGTTTCGGGTAGAAATTGCTTTATTAGTCGTATTAGCAGCTTTCGTCAAAACTTTCTGGCCATCATTAAGAATCTACCATTTGAGATTTTGTAGCTAGCCTAGTCAAAGAGTATGTTACATCAGGGGTGTATTACATAGGGGCAAACTGCGCTCCAAGAATTGCACTTGAACTTGATATTTTAAAGTGCGAAAATTCATGCTAATTTTTTTATAACTTTTAAACTTCACTAGATAGAGATGTGTAGTTGGCACCGTTTCAAACAGCTTGAAAGCTTTAAACGGAAATATTCCTTTAAAAAACTTTCAGGTTTATTTTGTTACTAATTTTGGGTAAACTTTATAAAGGACAGAGGAAAACATCCAAACAGCATAAAATCGTACACCAGCAATCACATTATACAGTAAGCCATATCTACGTACTCGCGTTTTTTCAGATTGACGTGACCCGGATTTGAACTGGCATCCCAATCCATCCCCAGCTCACTGGCGTAATACCTTTATCAATATGCCTACATCTCTGCTGGCGTAAAGATGACCTCAATGAATCTATTATTATGATCGCAGCAGGAAAGGCTCCATTTGACTAAGAATGCTTGTGGCCATACGCAATGGAGAAGGAATACAAATAAATATGAATGCTCAATGAAGGATTTTCCTTCGTTGAGCTTTTGTATTTATTTATGTTGTAACGGACATAACCCTCGTACCTACTTGTGTGCTGTTGTGCTGTGGTTGACTTTTGTTGGCGCCGAAATCGTTGTGTGACTGCAAGGACTTTTAGGTTTTGCGCCAAAACCATGAGCATGACGGGACGTGCAAGAGAACGTGGCCAAGTATTGTTGGCCACGATTGGTAAAAAACTTTGTAACCAAGAACTGGATTGGTTAACGAACTCAGGAGCTGATTGGTTGTTCGGTGGAGCTACAAATTAATGTAACCCAAATCTTGTCAAGATTATTCCGCATTAAATAAGGTTTAACTACTTCAAGTTTGGCTTCTACATTGAACACACGTTACAATGTTCCTTCTCCATTTCTATGGCCGCAACCATTCTCGGTTGAATTTTAGCCCTAGTTGCTGCTGTGATTTAATAATAGGTTTGTGAGTCATCTTTATGCCAGTGGAGGAAGGTGGAGTAGATGTATAGTTTATGATATTGATCTGGGGATAGATTGGGTTGTCAGTTCAAATTTGGGTCATGCCACTCCAAAGAAACGTGAGTGCGTAAAGGTGGCTTACCATATTTCATCATTTGCTGTTTGGGTTGTATTCCTCTTTCCCTTTATAATTTAAAGTGATTTGTTAATGTTTATTTGGGTAAACTGTAGGTGAAGATTATCAGTTAAAATTATCATCGTGAAGTTAGCGGTTCAGTTCAAAGTTAAGTGAAGCAAAACAATAGCAACTGCAAGGATTTCTAGTGCAAGAGATTATATCATTTGTTTGCATTTTAATTTTGCAGTCAGAAGACGTCTTTGAGCAGACCATGCTTTGTTTTGTAAATTTCCACCAATACTTAAAATTTCGAAATTTCACTCATGTTGCACGAGCTAAGTTTACATGCACCAACTAGTATGGGGCCATTTGGGGATAAAAAAATTTGGAAAAGTCTTAAAGAAATCAGATTTGTAGGTAGTGTGTACTAGTGCACCCACCTAATAATTGTATTGAATAATGAGGATATTATTTAACACATTAAGGCTGTCCCAAATTGTTTTGGCTGACTATAAGAGGCTGGTTAGTAACACTTGTTGCTGATCTAAATTAGCATAGTTATCGGTTATCTGTGAAATACAAAACTGATGTCTGACTGTCATACGCATTGAAAAGTACAAACAAGCCAAACACTCCTGCTGTCCTCACGGTAGCTTTAATACTTCCAAAGTAGATTTCAAGTGCTGCTGTTGTAGGTTTAAAAATATTTTAAGGCAAATTGAAAAGATTGCATGCAGCCTGTTGTATAGGTGAGGAATTTGCCAAGAACAGCTGCAGTGATCAGTCTGTATATCCTGACCAGCTTGATATTGGTTCGGTGGGAATCGTACAGTCGTATCTAACATTCCACAGGTATAAACTCTAGATTTAAACCAGCACATATTTGAATACCCACAGTCAACTTTAAGGAAATCTCTTTACTCTTAGATTTTGGAAATTTGTGCTCACTAGATGGTGATAACTTCAATAGAAACATATCTATATTTCATTCTCAGTATCAAAACAAAGCTTCCAGGATAACGAGTGTGTTCATTATTTGCACGGCAGCAATGGAAAAGGACGAGAGTCTTCATTCTTTGCATGTCAGCAATACAAAGGGCGGCGGCAGTGTGAAGGGTAACGTCGGTTCATAGTAACAATCAGTTACAAACTAAATGTTGTGACATGTATTGTTAACAGAAAGCTCTGGGAAATCAAAATCTGGGCTTCCAACAGAAACAAATGTCATTGTGACAACAAACGTGACATTGACAACATCATGTTCTACTAGACCAACAACTATGCCGGTGTATATTATGCCGAGACCAGCTAGTTTGAATATGAAAACTGCTTAGCAACGTTCTTTCACGGCGTCAGCCATTTTTTGATGAAAGCTATCTCATTTGGTGTAATCGCTGAGCCGCGCAACAAGTTTAAGTAAATGCTTAAAAAAAAACATAATACTGTAAATATGAAGTCAACTCTTTAGCTTACCATGTCCTTCCATTTATGATGTATCTGCTGTTTATCGTACAGCAAGACGCAATACGAAGCCAACGCTTCATGGTGCGCCTTGCCATTACATGAGCACATGCGCGCTGTCCAATTGCCGTCTAAACCAGTTAGATCAGGTCTTCGTACACGGTACGTTACTATAACGTAGTTTCTTGGCAGGAGCCCATTATTGTCCCAGCACGTATAAAAGTTAAGCTGGACAAGGGATCGTCAGTTGGTGTTTGGAGGTTAAACTTAAGGTTGAATCTCTGGGGCTACTAGGGACAGAACAAGTTGACTTGAGCCTGACGCCTAATATGTGATGCTCTGTGCTTCTTCCCATAGCATTACAACGAGGAATAAATTGGAATTGAATACTTATTACCCAAAACTAACCATCTAGTCTCTGAGGACTTGCAATGCATGTGAACAATTATCTTATTGTACAAGGCCATGCAAACGTAAACTTGTGGTTTACAGGCAAGTGCGGGTGCCTTAAATCATCGCAGGTTAACATTTTGTATGTAGATCTTTTTGCCACTGCTAGAATTCGTATTGTTGCCAAATTTTGAGGGATTTTGACATTCCAGTATACCATTTTAACCGGCTCTAAACGAGCTTTTCACTAGCAGTAATTGCAAGCCGCTGACAAGTTATGTGGCAAAAACTATAAAACATGACTATAAGATGTGATGTAAAGAACTTATTAGCAATTTCGTTTTAGGCTGACTTATATAAGCCTTTCATGCTAAGGTATTGAGTAAATTAAAAAACAAAATGAACCAAACAATTTTTTTTACTGGAGTAAAAAGGCAATATTTAAAGAAATGTTCCAGAAGGAGTGGCAACATCACTATCTAATTGACAAACTGCCTTAAAAAAAATAAGATGGAGCAGCTTGCGCGGTAGGTGCACGCATAATCTTCGACAGTTCGTGTGTAAGGCCATTATAGTTTGTGTCCATGCATTCAGAAGGTACAGTATTATTGATATTGTTAATATCAATAAATAGCCTTCAGTAGACGATGAATTAAAAAAAAAA
>JAHWFP010212479.1:39612-50308 GCA_023313725.1 Lithobius niger | reverse complement strand
TTTTTTGGACTCTGGCTACATCTCTCACTTCGTCTGCTTTCGAGTTCATCTGCTTTCAAGTCTAAATTTGGACGTGAGCTTGGACTCCAGTATTCGTTTAGACGTGCACGTTCATCTATTCTCCATTCTCTCTGCTGCAACAAGTCCAGTTCTCTGCTTACTAGGTGTAAAACGGTAGGATTGGCGTCACTTGCTATAAAACATCATGCTTCGCACAGTATTCCTTTAATGAATAATGAAGAGCAGATAATTGGACTCGTTGCTGCAGAGACAATGGAGAATCGATGAACGTGCACGTCCCAACAAACACCGGAGGCCACACTCGCGTTCAAATTTAGACTCGAAAGCAGACGAACTCGAAAGCACAAGAAGCGAGAGATGCAGCCAGAGTCCAAAAACAAACATTGGAGCGCCTGAAGAAGAGAACTGAGTAGTTATTGAAAATTAGCAGACATGTGAGTGTCTCTGTATTTGTAAGTGAGCATTTTTGTGAGTTTAAACTTTAATTATAGCTTTAAGATCAAAATCTTAAATCTTAAATCTTAAGATCTTAAATCTTAAGATCAAAATCGAGTTAAGGCCCATCTCTTAATCATCATTTTGTAATGCAAAATTTACTAAATGCTTCATACTTTTAACGAAATCAACACTTTATCCAATCCGATTCACGCTCGAAAAACTTCCGTGCATTTAGCCTCTGTTTTATGGATGTTTGCGTCGGGACGTGTAGATGGAAGATGTTCACTCTCTCCTGTATGAAACATAGCGAACACTGTCTCCTAGATGCAAGTTGAACACTTCAGCTGTCGTTTCAGCATTGAGTTATGGAGGCCTGTGCAGTTAGAATTTAGTTTTAACTGTGAATTATGTTGGATTTTGGAGGAGTGATATAAGAAACTAAATTTGTGAATCATGAGAATAAATCTAAGTTAACGCTAGATTAATTCCGGATCACATACATTTAATGATCGCATAAATGCCGGCTTCTCTGACACCCTTGCTGGACCAAAGTAAGATGCTTTATTTAATTCCTTCCCCGATTTTTGCCAAATTAACTCCATACCCACAGGCATTTAATGAGCAATTTGCGGTATTGCGATGACCCTAAAACGACATTCCAAGACCATTCACTTGCACGTGTTCAAGTAGCTCCCTGACTACTGTATACACTTTAATAGCCAAGCTATTAATTTGGGATTGTGAACAAAATTCGGGCAATGGGAAGAGGCTTATGAATCATACTGTGCCACATACGTAAAAGTCTGCTTGTTGGCTAGCATGTTCTGCCAATGAAGTAAGTGTTCCGTTTGTACTCGCAACTTCAGCTTGCTTTTTGTGCTATATTTATTGATATATATTTATTTTCCCGAGTTAAGTTTGGTTCTTGCTTGTTTGGGTTCTGGTTGTTTGTTGTTGCATTGCATGCAGCTTGATTGGCTTATGTTGCATGCTTTAGGTTTTCTGCGGGAGCACAAGCAGCCAGTGGGAATTGTGGGTAAAATCTTGCAGAAGATTAAAGACACGGACCGAGATGTGCGCCAACGCTCATCTTCCCCTTCCTCAACTTTGACCTCCTTCTCTGAGGTTGCCTTTTCCATTCTGGCTGTCAATTCGTTTCGCCATGCACTTGCCCGCTCACAGCAACAGCAGCAACAGCATAACAGTATCTTAGCACCCGCAAATCGTGAGTTGTTAGCTCAACAGGAAGAAGAGCGTGCCATCGACTGCGACTCGCCCAAGCGAGTGATAGTCGGGCAGGACGAATTCAAAATAGCACTCGACGGAAGCCTCATTCATTCAGGGAAAGTGGAGAACGTTGGTGTGCCTAAACGACGTACTTTATCACTCGTCGAGGATGATGAAGACGAAATATTTTTTAATGACCCTCCCATCGTTGAGCCACCTAGTGTAAATACGGGTAAAGGTTTATGGAGCAAATGCCGTCAAGCTGCAGTTCGGCAAAACGAAGAAGTAGTACTGGAGCTGGAACAGCCTCGTCGGGAACGAAGGCCGTCACAACTCACTCGACAAGATTCGATTTGTGAAGAAAGGAACGAGTCCCTGCTGGGAAGTAATGATGAAAGTAAAAGTCAGCTCTCGAATCCTGAAAAATTGGTCACATCCAAGGAATCTTTTGAGCTTGAAGAGGTAAGGATCATTTTGTAAATAATCATGTTTCCTCAGTTTAACATTGGGTCTCTGTTTAGCGCTAGGTTTTAATCTGCTTTAAAACAAAATCTAAGAAATGCCAGACCTCTGTTTATCGCTGGGTCATTAAATGGTGTTCAGTACAGTGCAGCAGTAGTCGGCTGCGACAAAACAATATTTTTGTTTAATTTGTCATCGTTTAGCTGTAACGTGATCGGTCGTAAGAAGCAAAGTAAGCACACCAAGAGTTCCATAGATGTGTAGTGCAAAGCAATGTTTAATGCACGCTTTACTTTCTTCAGTAGTACTAGCTTAATAATAAGGGCCGACGCAACGCCTCTACTAACTTCATGTAGTTGCAGCCTTCACAGATCATGTTTCTAATAATAAACACAGGCCCCTATTACTGCCTGCCTCCATCTTTGACTGAGTCAGTATTACAGAAAAATTGATACAACTGCAGGAAGAGCATTGGCCTACAGCTTGTGCCGTTAAATATTGAGCAACGTTAGGGTCAATGTGCTGCCCGGTTCGGACTGGCCACAGTGCCGCCATTGTACCATGGAACTGGCGCCTTTTGGCACCCTTTTAAAGGCACATAAATCCTTCCGTTCTGGCCGCTTTACTCTGCGTCACCTACGCTAAAATATAGTTCAAACGACCGCAGCGCGCATTGCTCTACGACACTAGTCATACTCATTTCGGGGCCGCTGCAACGTGACACATCGTACGACCAAGTCGCAAACTTGAGCGAAGGATTTATTATCCTTCCTCCAGGGCCGCGGCTTGCCAGCGATGTGGCGGGAGTTGTATACCGCTCGGACCGAGCCGTTTAAAACAAGCCTAATAACATTCACGCGCCACTACTGACATCTGCATCGTACCCTTAGACCAGCAAATGAAAGGTAAATCAGTTTATATAAAACTATTTCTGGTAATGTATCGAGTGAAACTGTTAAAATATACTGGAGGGAGTTATGTGCCTTTAAGCAAAAACAAGACAAATAAGAATCCTATTTCAGATTACTTTTGTGCTGGTATCCAGTTATTTCAGGTAAAAAGAGTTGGAAGGCTGTTTTATACATTAATTGAAGGTTAACACCACGCTGGTGCAACCAGAATAAGATGATTTTTCGATGACCTTATTTTTAATTACCCCCCACCCAAATTGGGGGGGATGTATGTAGTTTGAAAGAATGAGCTCCTCCAATGCCAGTATTACAGAAGAAAACACAATAGCTTCCAGGACCTCTGACTCGTAGCCATACGTCAAAGGTTCCGTAACGTTATCTAGACATAGGTGTCTGGTAAAACTTAAGGCGTCTCTTTAACTTCAGAATGGCACCGATGCCCTGTACTGCCCAGTCCGACTTTGGGTACTCTCTGGTTTAACTGTCAGTAGTAAGTTCAAGCTATCCTCTATCAGCAGCACTTAACGCTCTCTAGTTCCTGAGACCATACCTGATTTTATGTTAACAAGATACAACATGGTAAAATTCGTTGTACATTAAATAAAAGCTAGTCACTCAGCAAAATACCCAAATCAACATTTTTCATGGTAATAGTTTAATAACTTTCAGCAGTGATGTGTAAGTCAAATTTTTTGGTGGTAATACTGGCATACCGATATTTCATATAGCTACGGTTGTGAAATGACAATGTCTTATAGGAGTTATTTGCATTCAGAGTTTGCAGCCTGTGGGATAAGCTTCCTCCAGATGTGGTGAAATTTCCTTTCGTTGATCACATTCCAAAAATGACTTAACGTAGTGTTGTCTTCTCTCATACCACTCGATGACTGGTAGTAGGGAATACTCTACATGTTGAATCTTCATTCAATTCAACGGCATCGGCAACTTTGTACAATTTTTGGCAGCTGTGCTACCTTTCACATCAGTATGCCTATGTGAGGAAAAAAACCACACCTTCACAACACTAGAATGGATAATGCGGGAATAAAGTTGTCGTACCATACATTCAATATTCCTCACAGAATGTTGAGTATATGCGCAAAATTCACATGATTTTTTATGTGTTAATTAAGAAGCAATTTTGAATTAATTACTGCAGTGAAATTAGCACGCTGTTTTTATTGTTGTGGCGGTGGTTAGGTGTAGTTTAATGGGCCCTTCTAAATCCTTAAAGTGTCATGAAAACCTGTGTGATAAAAAAATCTGCAAGTGTTATGAGTTTGTAATGTCATTTTTTTTTCCTTTTCAGTTGCCGTCTAACCATGATGGAGATAGTGAGCGGGAAGCAGCTCCATGTCACCTGGGTACGCCAGACCACCATGGTTAGCCAAAGTTTTACTGAAAATTATGCTTATCATTCAGATTTAAAGATAGTTATGATTTGTTGAGCACCGGTAACATTTGAAATGCAGCTGCATTGGCGACTAAGGAGGGTCTTCTTTTTGAAAATGAGCGAAATTAGTGGTGAAGATTTTATTGACGAGCCCACTTGGCATCCTTGTTTGGCAAAGAAAACTTTCACGGCTTTAAAAGGCTGCTCAGGGTTACTGTCTGTGTATTATGATAATAGGCATCGTGTAATAGGCACCATGTATTATGATAAATGGTCATCGTGGCTGAGTTGTGAGAGAGCTCAGCCTGGTTGCTGGAGGTTTGCGGATCTGGTCGAACCCCTGGAAAGGGGACCGTTGCAAAGTCCCCGCCAGGACTGCCGGCCAGGGTTGCGTGAGAGGCTACCATGCTCCTTCAGGGGGTATGGGAACTATTCTGGCCAATTCTGGACAATCTTTCGGCCCCTACGATGATCGGAGGTTTCCTGGATTGAATCCCCGGGTTGGCACCTCCCTTTACCAGATATTTCTTCTTCTCTAAAAGTCTGGTAATGTTCAAAATTGAGCCGGTTCAGCCATACAAGCATTAAGTTGCTTCGGCTGACTTAAGGCACAAAGAAATTAATTTTAAAAAAAAAGCCAGTTTTGAACATTCTTAAATATGAAACGGCATACTCTTAAACACAATAGTATCTAGGGAAAAGAAATAGTACTAAAAACTAAAACTTTGAAGTCTTTCTTAATATTGTATAAAATGCTGTACGCAACCGTTAACGAGTTACCGTTACTCTAGCGTAAACTTCCTTTGTAGAGTGATAAACTTTTAAATATTGAACATTAAATTTTCCTGTAAGATGACAGTGTTTGCAACTATTTTGTAGTGTTTAACTTCTTTACTTAAAATGCATTTTGTGTGGTGTCTCAGATCCTCTGCGCATCGGGAGTGCCCTTTCTGATAGCAGCGGATTTCTTGAAGGCGAACCATCAGATTTTGTCGTAGATGATTTGTCACAAATTAAGGTAAGTGTAAAGTTAAGGCTCTTTGTTGTACCCTAAATGTGTTTGTGCGATTTTTTTTTGTTACTTTTTTTGTATCTTCCATTAGGAACTTCCTATTGATGAGGCAGCTTCGTCGTTGCCTGTCGATGATCTCACCACAGATTTGCCCGCTCCTGTTTTGCATCCTCAGCCAGTAAGTGCGATTCCAGTTAAAGTGCTGCCCGTTTCCACCATGAAACATAAAAGCGAGTCTCATCCAAACGAAGACGATGTTCCCCAAATGAGAATATCATGCGAATTTACTCCTATAGAAAAGCCAACGGAGTCTAGTCCTTGCTCGGTTATAACATGTAATTTAACACAGGATTTAAGTAATAATTTGTACTCTCGATGTCCGGCAATAGACACAAGCAATGATTTACAAACTGAAATGGACGAATCGGTTGGAGGTGGGAATTCCAACGAAGTGGACTCAAATAATGTTTTAAAGTTAGTGTTAAAGAAAGAGAAACGCAGTTCCGCCCCCGACATGTCTCCCTCTACAAGGCTTGCGGTTGCGAGGTCTGCGTACACTCGACTGCGAGGGCGACACTGTTCCTTAGATGATGGTACTTCAGAAGGACTAAATCTTGTGAGCTTCTTAGATACAAGAAGTGATGACAGGCAACCAGACTCGCTTAAGGCTAAGAGTTGTAATCAGCAGCAGGATTCGTCCACTAGATTGTCTTTTCCTGAAGATCATGAGAGTGACCATTCTGTGTTCGAAGATTCTTCTTCTCCAGACATTTTGAAAATGCCTAAGCCATTATCTCCGCCTCAGGCTGAAATAGACCAAGAGTATTCAGACATGCTTCACTTGCTGACAGTCATTTCGGTAAGAATTGTGATTTAGTCTTATCATTTGGTGATTTGTCTGAATAGTAAATCTTCATGAAAAAATCATCCATTCCGCTATCTCCCTTTCTTACCATCGTCCACTTTCTCCCATCCTCCCTTCCCCTCCTACTCAACCCCATCCTCTTTCTCACCCTCCCTTCCCCTCATCCAATCTCATCCTCTTTACCACCCTACCTTCCCCATCACCCTCATTCTCCCCCCTTCCATCCTCCCTTCCCCTCTCCCATTTTCCTGTCGCCTCTATCCCATCTCCCTTGCTGTCCCCTTCCCACTTTCCTCCCTCCCTCTCTGCCCTCTCACCATCCTTTCCCCTCTCATCCATCTGCCCTTTCTTTCTTCCTATCACCCCCCTCTCCCATCCCCTTTCCTCTTCCCATCCTCCTACCCTCCCTATATCCCATTCGTCTCAGCCACTCATCCTTTCCTTTTACCCACTCTTCAATCCTTCCCTTGTCTCTCCCATCCCTTCCTCTCTCTCTCTCCCGTGTTCCATTCACCTTTGCCTATCTCCCATCCTCTTTCTCCCTCTACATCACCCTCTCTATCTACTTTTCCCTCTCTCTCACCATCCTCTTTCCCATCCTCCATTCCCCTCTCCCTCCTTATGTCCCTACCCCTCTCCATTACTCTCTCCCATCTCCTTCCATTCACTTCCGTCCTATCTTTCCCTCCCTGCCCCGTCTGCGTACCTCTCTCCCCATCCTGTCTTTCCCTCCCTTCCCATTTTCCTCCCATCTCACCCATCCTCCTATCGGTAACCTCCCTCTCCCATCCTACCTTCTTCCCTATCTCTCCCTCTCTCTTCCACTTCCTCTCTGTTTCTTCGTTTGTCCATCTTCTACCTTTGTCTCCGCCTTTCTACCCCCTGCATCATCTCTCTTCTTCTGTCCCCTTCCTTTCACTTGCCCCTCTTTTCCTTTGAATTCTGGCACGTTGATACCGTACAACCTCCGAATGAAACTGCTTCTGTGTACAGCAGTTTCCGATATATCATTTTCATGGTTTCATCTATTTTCAGAATGGCGCTGTATCACTTTGTATTTCAAGAGAGGAATTCCTAACCAAATCCTTAGAAGAGGTACTTTGATTGTTACTTATTAAATATGATATGAATAGGCAATGCAGCCTTTAACGTTTTTATTTTTTTTAGCGTGTTCAGGTGGAGGCCCAAGCTCTGTTGCTGGCTCTCGAGAAGTACCAGAGTACTCTAAGCAGTGAACAGCTAGCTTTGGAACGTTACAGTGGTGTTAGAACACATCCCAAATCAACATTACGGTGTGTATTTTTTTAAATGCGTCACTTTCAGTGCAGTTAAACAAAATGGAAAGTAGAAATAAATTGCATTCGTAGAATGAGAAATTAGTCTTTTGAGGCTTTCTTAAAAAAATAGGTAAGAGTGTGCCTTTTTAATTTTGCAGTTGACAAAACTATTGCTTTTTCAGAATGTTCAGTCGGAGATATTGTCATTATTGGTTTTGCTAGTCTTGTGTTTGTTCAGAGGGATTTAAAAAACAAACTACACGCAGAATTACTCGAAAATCTAGATGGTGTTGTCGGTCATCACAACCCGAACCATTATTATATCTATGAGTAGATGCTCCCATGGACCGTCGAGCCTATTACCTTCGTTTAATGGTCTGCTGACTCCTATTGTGTTCTCTTCAGTAAACTAACTTACAGCACGGTTGTTTTCAGCTAAAGCTGCTGGTACGAGAAGTCGGACAAAGCTGGTGCTTTACAATGTGAATGACTGAATGTGTTTGAATAGTGCTGTTAGGAATTTGAGAACGAATATCGATGAAATTACAGGAGATAAACAAAAAAATCTAATAGAAAATCAAGCAGATAACAATGAGCTATAACTACAGCTATTCTTTGTCCCACGAAATATACATCATTATTAGTAAAACGTCAACGCCAAATGACAGCGCTCTTCTAACACATTCACATTGATGAGCGCCAGCCTTCTCCGCTACTCGTACCAGTAGCGCCATGAGAAAACTCTGGTGTCAGAGGTGAGTCTGCGGACTAGTTCCTAAGGTGATAGGATCGACGGACCATATTGCTGCACAGGAAGCCTCAGTCTAAGGTGCCTCAGTCATGGGTAAACCATGGTTCACGTTCCTTTTGTATTGTAGTATGTGATCGTGGTTACTAACTGGTGGCGGCGGCTAATCGGAATCCATGTTTAACCTTTAACTCTTATTGCGTGCACTTTGGAAAAATTGCTTACAGCACATAATTTGAATTTAGCTGCCTGAATAAGTTGATCTAGCCAGCGACTGGAAAGGGAATCCTACCTAATTTCCTACCATTCAGTGCCGGCTAGGTTAGTGTGAGAGACTACCATGCGAACATAGGACAGTGGCTATTCGATATATTCTGAATGTACCCTTGCCCCCTACTTCCTTGTTCGAATCTCCAAGTTTACCTCTTCCCTTACTAGATATCTTAATGCTTCTAAACATGTAGTTCTTTTTTTTATATGTAAAGTGTGATTTACCCTAAAACTATATTTTATTTGGCTTAGGTTGGAGCTGCAAGTTTTGTGCGAGTTGCGGGCTGGCATTTGTCAAGAAGTAGCGCACATGCGTACATTGTTAGCCAGCCGTCTATGCAGTGCCCAAAAGGGGGATATTGATGACTTGCGCAAAGGGACAGCCACGTCCATTCACCTCATTCGGCAGGTAGGGATGACTCTAAAGTTGATCACTTTTGATCAAAATTTTGCTTGTAACTTTGTTAGCAATGTCACATGACACGTGGTTCTCTCCACACTGATATTTCCATTTTAGATGTCGTTACTTCTGCACCAGCAGAACACATTGTGCAAACATCTAGAAAGTCTTCATCTCAAAACAACCGAGGAATCGAGTGCTGGACCTGCCTTTACTGCTTTCTGTGAGTGTAGTAATCAGTAGGATTTATTTATTGTCCATGTTGCTAAATTTGCTTTCTGTGTGATTCCCTTTATCTGGGTTTTACCTGTTCAGCTTAAAGACAAAAAAGGATTATTTCCATTAAAAAAAAGATGCGCTTGCTCGTTTGGAAGAGAAAAACGTCCACGAAGCAAGCCTTTTTTTCTTTTCGTGGCATTTGTAAGTCATTTAAAGGATTATGATTCTGCAGAAGGGGACTTGAATTTTGAGAGATTTTGTACTTGAAAGTGATACGAGGTATATCACAATGAATAAATAAACATCTGAGGTACCGAAGAACGAATAGGTTGGCCAATCTGAAGTAATGTGGGAGAGATAAGTTATGAGTGAACGAGAGCTAAGAGAGCTTATCAGTATGTCTTGTTCACACAGTTGAGCACAGTAATGCTACGACACATCAGCACGGTTGCAGGAAACAGTCTTTCAGGCTAGGTAACACAGTTCATCTTCACTTTAGCAGTTTAGGCTGAGCCCATGATTCAGCCATCTTTTACTGCTACTACTATTATGCACTTACACGGCACGTGCATTGTTGGTAGCAGTACATTTGAAGCCACGAGCCCGACCATTAAAAGCCGTGCCTTTTCTCACGTCAGAAAGACCTTAACATGGGCCTAGGCCGAATCGCAAAATTCTGAGAGTAAGTGGGAAGTCCTGAATTCAAGACCCAGTTGGAGCAGTTGTCTTTTTTTCTTTCTTTCTTATTCACAAGGCCAGTCTTCAATACAGACTGTTGGCTTCATTAAAAAGTGTAATGTTCACTTCTATCCTCCCTTTAATGTTGTGCTAAATATCGTTTATATTTATGCTCCATGCTCAAATACCTTAAATCGCACTTTAAGAATCCTCCTTGGCTCCCCACTGTGTGGCGCTTTCGTGATTCCTAGCAGGCCCTTTCACCGCTTTTAGTTAGGATAACTGAGGTTATACTGTACTGCTATATAACGCTGCTTGCCTTGGTCGTATGATAAGTGAATAATTGCACCGAAGCAAGAATACCACATTTCCAAGAGTTTGATATGTGCTGTTTTGTTGCTTCCAGCGTCGCTTGTTGCAAAACCAGCGGGGATGATAGCTGCCGAAGGAAGAGATGGACCAAGCCAACCTCCAATACAACACAGGATGCAACAACTATTTAATAGGGTAATCAAATAGTTAAAGACTAGCTAGGTTGACTCGGGTGTAACCGTTGACTCGAGAGTTAAAGGAAAAAGGGACTCTCATTTTCCGTCCAGGAGTGTGTAGTCCACACGTCCTGATGCAAAGTTCTGGAAAATGGTGGAAACTTTCCCTATTGTGAATCATTTTGGTTAAAAGATCAATTTTGTTAAATGTGTGAACTTTATAGTTAATTTGGCAGCAGAGGTGGGCTTTAACTAGACTATTTCACGATTTAAGGGGTGGGCTTTAA
>JAHWFP010212479.1:0-39602 GCA_023313725.1 Lithobius niger | reverse complement strand
GGGGTGGGCTTTAACTAGACTATTTCACGATTTAAGGGGTGGACTTTAACTAGACTATTTCACAATTTAAGGGGTGGGCTTTAACTAGACTATTTCACAATTTATGGGGTGGGCTGTAACTAGGCTATTACACGATTTTGGCCTTAACCTTTATAGGACTGTGTGGTTTAAAAACAACATCCACGTGATGAGGCAAAAACTAGCTTCCTCGGCACACCGCAAGCTTTGTGAGGCAGCCCCAGGGACCCCAAACAAATCAAGCTGTAAGAGCCCAGTAGTCGTCCTCCTCGAACCAAGTGAATGCCGGTTTGAATCCAGCAACTGACCTAACTTCAAGAAAAAGCCATGAAGTGTGTGCGTCCCTTAAAGGCTCATGGGCTCATGGGCCTTTACTTCGTGTGCGCGTTTAATACACAATTTGCAGTGCTGTTTTTAGACTTTAAAAAAGTAACAGGCTTCAAGTAGACATTATCTAATAAACTAGTATAGTTTTAACTTTTAATGAGGGACCCAAAACTGAATTCGAAGCACAAAAGTTGAACTCGCACACTGCCTAATCTTTAAAATTTTAATACTGTGTTGCATGTGTCTTTACTTGATACATAGTTCATTGTTACATTGTGGCATGGTTAATATATAGAAAAGAGCATTTGT
The DNA here is from genome assembly GCA_023313725.1 of Lithobius niger. NCBI lineage: Eukaryota > Metazoa > Arthropoda > Chilopoda > Lithobiomorpha > Lithobiidae > Lithobius > Lithobius niger. Next base: position 38,948 of record JAHWFP010212479.1, on the reverse strand, counting down.
TGATTTCCGACAACCACTCTGTCTCTTATGTTTATGTCGAACATGTAAAAAAAAATGAATTTTTTTTTTATATGATATGTATCTGGAATGATTTGACTTATAATAAACTTTGTTTCCAGTTGCAAGAGCATATGACCACACAAGTACAAGAAGCCGTTCACCAGGAACACCGAGCACTTCGTCATGAACTCCAGGTAAGGGATTGTAGGTGAACTCGAGGCAAGCAGTTTGTACATCGTCAAAGGCTGTGCGAACTCTAGGCCCCTCAACCCTAGAACAATACACACTTATAGCAGGTCCTTTTTTTACCACGAATATTCCTTAGCACAGACTGCAGTAACTTCACCACATGATGGCATTGCACGCACTCACGCATCTTGTATACGAACGAATTGTGGTCGTGCGAATGCCTCAATTAATTTTGTAGTCAGCATCTCTGCATACACTTGAATTGCTTCCTAGCTTGTGAAATGTTGCAGTCAGTCACCTTGTTAATGCTAAAAAAAAAATGGCATAGCAAGGCGCTTACATGAATATTGCTGAAAAAAGGGTGAAAGGCGTTAACATGACTGCGAAAACGGGGTCCTAAAATTAGATGGGCGATAACAAGGCACTAAAGGAAAGAGGAAAAGCCAAACAACTAAAATTGTACACTAGAAATAATGTAACACAGTAAGCCACCTTTATGCACTTATGTTTCGTCGTAGTGGCGTGACTCGCATTCAAATTGGCAATCCAATCTTTCCTCAGATCCTGACATAACACATTTACCAATATGCCCATTTCTCCACCGGCATAAAGATTACTCACAGAATCCAAGTGGCGTGACCTGGATTCGAACTGAAAATCCGATCCGTTCCTGGATCAAGACTTAACGCCTTTTCCAATGTGCCCACTACTCTACTGCCTTATGTCTCTGGATGACTTATTGAGCCCACTAGCATTTACTTAGCTGATTGGGGGTGTATTTGGAAATGCCCATCTTGTGGTGCACGTACAGACTTGCAAAATGGTCACTACACCTCTAAAAGATGTATGGGATGCAAGGGAAGGGCTGAACATATTCTCTGATTTTCGATGCCACCGTATAAGAATTAGTCCGGAGTGCTGTGATTCCAAACGTCAACACTACAGAGCAAGCTTAAAAAGAACGGGCCTTTAGCTACAACAATATCATTGAAAGATAGTTTAGCAGTAAATAAACCGTAGTGAGTCAGTTCGGTAACTGGTTAACGTTACTACTAGGATGGTAGGGTAAAAAGATGAACATTGTCTGCTTTTCCGTACCATACCTTGTACGAACCGTTTATAATTCGTAGTAATCTTCCTCGCTGTGTTACAAAATGGGATCTCCCTTCACCAATCGGCGCATTTCCACTACGTCACAAGCCTCATTACCTCAGTCAGTTACGCAAAAAAACAGTGTCACCTCTGGCTCTACCCCATTCACCCCCTCCTTATCTGCTTTCTACCACTCTCTTTCTTGCCACTGGCGCGATCGATCATAACCATAGATGGTTACAATCCTTGTTTGGTGTGAATTATTAGTTGTTCCGTTGGGAACAGTGTGTTGAATTTACGTGCTTTGACAACGACTACATCATAGACAACAGAGGATTGCGTAAAGGCCCAAATACAAACAGCGCTGCGTGGAGCCGAGGCTAGCACGCGGGTGAGGATTAGCGCTGGTTCAAGGTTAGTTCAAAACAAGATGGCGGAACGGGCGTTGGTACAGCCGTCATAAAAGTTAGTGAACGTTGTCGGCAACAATTTGTGTGGCAACAATTTCCAATTTGTCATTGGAATATTTGGAGGTAAGTAATTGCTTGTCCGTTTATATCTAGTCCGTTTGTAATTGCGTGTCTGTAGTGCGATTTGGTATTGAGTGTGGAAAATTTTTTTCCCCCGAGTATTGTTTGGAGGTTGACGGAAACGGACGAATTCTGGCATGGGCGTTGTCGAATTTAGAATTTTGTTTTCTAAAATTAAAATCAGACGAAGTAAAGACGTGCGTGATATAAAATTGGTGAATAATTTGGCATTAAAATAATTCCATTATTGTGTGCCAGTTTGGATAGGACGGTGACAGTCGGCAGCCAAGGGGTGTTTCTAGCCAGGAGTGATTTTGGCCGGGTGTGTGGTGATTAAGCAACAGGTGGTGGTTAAAGGAGCGTGTGTAGATGCATGTGGTGTTGCTTGCGTGCGAGCCGATAGAAAATAGTTGTTTTTAATTAAACACATTTGCCAGGTTAAGCTTAGAGATGAGCACATGGCGTGCGGGGCAGTTTATTGGGTCGTGGCCCGGAATGGGCGACCATTGGGGCGTCCCGTGCGGTGTTGCAGATTGTCGAGGACAGGGCTGGGTTAGATTTGGTGGAGGCGCCACCGCTGGTGGTGGTGCGGGCGAGTCCACCTGGTTTGGATGAGGATTTATGTATTGGCCCAAAATTGATGGAAATGCTGGCACAGGTTGTAATTGAAAGGGTGAGAAGTGGGTCCCCGAGAATTATTTCCGCGATTTTTCCAGTGAATAAGCCGGTTGGGTCCATTCGGATCATTTTGAATTTGAAAGCACTAAATAAGGGGTGCTCGTTCGTTGGACACGCTACCGAAAGTAGTAGAATTTGTACGACCAGGTTGGTGGATGGCAAAAATAGATTTATTCATGGCGTATTACGCAATAGGGATTAGAAAAGACGCACATTGGTTATTAAAGTTTTCCTGGCTTGGATCGGTTTACCAATTCTGTGTGCTGCCCTTTGGTCTATCTTTTGCGCCAGGTATTTTTATAAAGCTGACGGTTGTGATACGACGGTTTTTGCGGGACAAAGGTATATTGGTATATATATATATATATATTTGGATGGTTTTGGTATTTTGGGAACCAACGCGGACGGAGTTCGCGGGGATATACGTAGGACTCTTGAATTGCTGCAAAGATTGGGATTCTTTGTAAATTTTAGCAAGAGTGTGTTGTCTCTTTCGCAGAGTTTGACGTTTCTCAGCATGGGGTTGGATTTGGTGCAGGCAGAGTTTGTCCTGCCACAAGATAAGCTGGCCCGGCTATTGGAGTTCGTTCGCGAACTACGAGGTGGCAGGGTTGTAACGATTCGGGACTAGCAGAGGTTGCTGGGCGTGGCCGAGAGTGTGCTGTGTGCAGTAGACCGAAGTCGGTTACACATAAGGTGGTGGCAACAGGATTTGTTGTCATGGGACCGGCGTGACCATGGGGTGCTGTTGCAGGGTCCGGTGGAGGATTTAGGTTGGTGGGAATCGGTTCTGGTGCCTCCGGTGGTTTGCCGGACCTGGATTAGGCCAGAGGCCACAAGAGTAGTGGAGACGGATGCTTCCGATGTTGGATGGGAAGCGTCGATGGACACCCAAGGAGGCGTCTTTGCATATAAATGCTCGGGGTTTGTTAGCAGTCCTGAGGGCATTCGAAGCCTTCACATATTTGTTCGGTGGTCAGCTAGTTCGGATTCTATGCTACATGCACTAGCTACATGCATGCTACATAAATCGACAGGGTGGAATGCGGTCACAGACCTTGAATGCTGTGGTCTGCTCGCTGGAGACGCTGCGACTAGGGCTAGGTTGCACAGAGCTAACAGCAACGTTTATGCGAGGGCGCTGGAATGTGAGGGCGGACGGTCTGTCAAGAGTTTTCTCGGACAGGTTTGACTTTAAATTGTGCCCGGGGGTGTTCCGGGGAATTAGTTAATGGTTCGGGACACCAGAGATAGATCTGTTTGCATCACGAGCCACAGCCCAGCTGCCAAGGTTCGGTGCATAGGGCAGGAGGCCTAGGTTACGGATACATTTAGTGTAAATTGGGGGTCGTTGGTGCCTTACTTGTTTCCACCGTGTCCGGTGGTGGGCCGCTGTGTGGAAAAATTGGGGAATGACCAAGTCGGTCGAGCGGTGATAGTAACCCCGGCTTGGGAGAGCACGGCCAGGTTTGTGAGGCTGTCGGCCTTGGCAAGTGAGGGACCCTACCCCTTAAGAGGAGGGTTTTGCTGCTCTCTGACCCTTACGAGGGTGTGGCGGGAGAGGACCAGGGTGGACCCTGGTTAGTTTGGGGCTTTGGGACGAGGTCTAATAGGTCATAGCGGATACCAAGGAGCCAGTCGTCAGAAGCAAAATAATCTATCCCATTTTGTAACACAGTGAGGAAGATTGCTGCGAAGTAGAAATGAAGATTCTACCAGAGAACTTGTTTTGGAGGAGAATCTAAGTTCTACGAGTAGAATCTGACGAAACTGTGTTACAAAGTAGTGCCCGCCCACCTCCCTGCACGAAATCGGAAGAGGCTCTGCCACAAGAAAGGAGTGGTAGAAAGCAGACAGGGAGGAAGTGAGTGGGGTAGAGGTGGAGTTGGCGCTGTTTTTTTTTTGCATAATTGATTGTTAATGAGACTTGTGACGTAGTGGAAACTCACCGATTGGTGGTGGAGGGAGATCCCATTTTGTAACAGTTTCATCATATTCTACTCATAGAACTTAGATTCTTACTACCTGCAAATACTTACCTTCAGTTATTATGCTAAAATCACCATTTTACGCTTTTAATTGCTCAATTAAATTTAAAAATCCCATTTTTAAAATTTTCTCTTTCAAACCTCGCTCACCTCCCGCTAGGCGCGCTGTCCCTCCTCTCCTGGTGGGCGCCATATTGGTTTCTCCCTTCATCACTATTTGAGCACGCCATCCAGGGTGGTTGTGCATCGCTTTTGCTCTGGACGTTTTGACGTTTGTTTGTGTAGTAGACTGTGTTACACGGATTTTTAGCATCGAATATGTCAGTGCGGGATTCTGAAGCTAAACTTCGGGCATTTTTAAAGACTGGAAACTTTATTAGGTGCAAGTGTACTAAGTTACCGCGGGATTTTCACCCACTGTGCCGACAATGCCGTGCTTGTGACTTCGTTTCCAAAGTGTGTGAACTATGTGACCTGCACCATCCGACCACCATTTCGTCCATTCTCCAGACGTGGAAAAAATCGGACCAACGGGCCGGTCAACGGGCCAAAGAAAAAGCAAGACGTGAAAAAGAATCACTTGATCAACGATTGGCCAAGATGAGTGGGGATCCGGACCTACCGTACGTGTTTTCTGAAGCGGATCTTGCCGTGGAATCCAATATGGCGGCGAACAATGACTCGGGAAATATCGCAGACGTTATGGAGGAGTTCTGTGACATCGAACTCCTTCATTTAGGAGCAGAGGAGACAATCGAACAACCTTCGAACAAGGAGGAAAATTCGACGGCCACGTTGGACCCATCAACGAGTTTCAGCGGGCCCGGGACGGCAACACCGCCACCCAAGACGAACGAGGAAACGATGGTCGCCGTAGCGACGGCAGCGGCTAACGCGGCTTTCGATGCAAAGGCAACATCACTTGAAAACCGTATTTTCTCAGGGATGGAGGCCAAAATGGGGTCGTTCATGGCCGATATTTTGCATACTATCAAACCCTGGATTAGTAGCAGCCCGGTGGGTGAGCCGGAGTCTCCATACGTAGCACACCGATCGGACTTAGCGCAGATGGGACTGGCAGTGGACAAGTACGGGAATGCTACCCCGACGCGGGCGGAGGTAGCCCGACAGACGGCCGTGTCGCCGCTGAAGTCCGTGCCCAAACCTAAGCACGTGCCGTCGACCAAGACTGTGTCGCCGAAACGTGTGCAAGTCACAAATATTAATCAGGCGGACGTGGATGGCGTTGACAAACACAGTGATAGTGCTAAGAAAAAATTAATCCACAAATCACCTAGTAACGGTGTAGGAGAAACAGAGGTGAAAAAACTTAGCACGGGAGAAAAACAAGTCTCGGTCCGTAATTCACCCAGTAACGGTGTAGGAAAAATTACCGAGTGTAGTAAATCTTGTGATGATTCTCTTCCCCACCGTAAATCACCTAGTAATGGTGTGGGTAAGGGGAAGGAGATATTAAAATCGAAACAGAAAGGAGATTCGTTAGTGGCTGGGACGCAGAATGTACGGAAGGCCGGGCCGGGCGACAAGGTGAAAAATAGTCGGACGACCGCACCCAAACAAGGTAGCGGCGGTCGGGACGGCATTGGTGGAGGAATAGATAGCAGTGCAGTGAACGTGCCTAGTGTTTCGGGTGATAACGAAAAGAGGTATTCCGGACTTTTAGACCTTATGCACTCGTTCCTTGAGACGGCTAACGTCGGATTAAGTGGACGGGTCGCCACAGAGGCACCGACGGTGGTCGGCGGCCAAGCGCATGCGGTTGTTGCCGGCCGGTCGCCGGGGGTCGCGGGAGCGCCGCCACGTGTCGCGTCGTTGTCGCTCGCACCTAAAGTGATGTCGGAGACACCGGTTCTGCCGTCTTTATCAGGGAAACGACGCCATCACGAAGATAAGAATTTAATTCAAGTGTCGTCAAAAAGAAGGAGATTAGATTCGGATAATGAAGACCACGATTCGGGTCATCCCGATAATGACGATTTTGAGCCTTCTAACATCGACGATCCGTTCGACGAAGGCCCAGGATACATTCCATGGACAACTTTTGCTGAAGCCACCCTCAAGCACCTGAGACACACCCGATTCTACAAGGAATGCCCCGTTTTGCTTGAAAATCCGGACGACCCACCAATGGACACTCTGGCCAATGAGGGCAGTGACAAACCGAGACCTATTCACTTCCCACAATCAGCTGTACTGTTTCGTCAGCTTCTCAACAATGAAACACTCACACGTAAGGACGAGCAACCGTTTTCAACAGGAAAACCTGACCCACCACATGACCCCAAGAAAACGAAAATGTTTTTTCGTGCCACAGGTAAGGGTGCGCCGAAACGGAATCGCTACACCACGTTCCCACAAGCCGAATATGTCCACGACGTGTGCAATCTAGAAATGGACTCAACACTTAGAACCCCTTCGGCAGTTCACACATCATGGTCCCATTTTGAGGAAGATGACATTATTTTGCGAGCCAGCATTCGTGCAAGCTCTCAGGCTGAACTCGCTTATTCTAGTTCCACGGCAGCACTGAAAGCACTCGCTCTGGTCAACCCAGAGTTGCGGGAGAACGAGACCATTCGTGAATGCATGCACATCCTGAAACGTGCATCATCCTTTCATAAGGATAGCTTGAACTGGCAAAGTAGACTCCTATTGAATAATTCGTTTAGACGTAGAGACGCTCTACTTGAGTCGGCAAGTGGTATTTCAGCGGAAGTAGCAGGTAGATTACGACTACTCCCGATTCATGGCTCGGCTGATGTATTTAATGGTAAACTGCTGGAATTTGCGCCGGAGTTGAAAGAAAAAGTGCGACCTGGCACGTCGGCAACGCCACAGCACCGTGGATTGTCACGCGGCAGGAGTATGTACAAGATGCAGCTTAAGAACGCCCAGTGGAACACACCTTACGCAAGAAAGGCGGTAATGAAGAAACCCAGCGAAAACAACAGGAGTGAAATGCCATTTCAGGACCAACCCCCCTCTGCTTCACGTGGGCGAGGATTGGGTGGGTTCCCACGTCGAAGAGGCTTCTCTCGTGGAAGGGGACGTCGCCCCTACCCCCGACACTGACTGGAGATGGACAGGACACCCCCCCATTCACCGACAGGTGGGGGGCAGGTTGTCCAGACATGTAGACAATTGGCGCCAGATTACAAAGGACGAGTTCGTACTCTCGGTCTTGGAAGAGGGTTATCTGCCACCATTCAGATCAACCCCAGCCGTTACAGACTCCCCGCCGACTTGGTTGGCAGAACCTTCAAAAACCCCAGGGTTAATCAGGGAAGTGAACTCACTTGTGGAAAAAGGAGCATTGATCCTAGCACCCCCCACACCAGGATTCTGGAGCCCGGCGAGGGTTATCGCGAAGAAAGGAGGGGGATCCAGAGTCATCTTCAATCTTCGACTTCTGAACCAACACCTTTTGGTAGACCATTTCCAAATGGAGTCGATCGATTCCATCAGTGAGGCCATTCGCCCGAGAGAGTTCACTGCCTCGATCGACCTGGAGGACGCTTACCTGCATATTCCCCTGCACCCGTCCATTCAACACTTGTTTCGCCTTGTGGCAGGAAACCAGTCGTACCAGTTCACTTCAATACCATTCGGATTAGCCACAGCGCCATATGTGTTTACCCGAATGATGAAGCCAGTCTTGGCACACCTCCATCTTCACGGAATCAAGAGCCATGCTTATCTCGACGACTGGCTCCTTCGAAACCCCTCCGCCGAGAGTTTGCTACTTCATCTCGACAGATGCACATCACTGTTCGGCCACTTGGGATTAGGGGTGAACAAGAAGAAGTCACGCCTCACGCCGGAAACCCGGTTCGTATTCCTGGGGGCAGAGTTCGACACGGTGATCTCTACGGTCAAGCCATCCCCGGACCGGATTTTGAAAACAAGAGCAGTGGTCACTTCTTTCTGCAAACAAACTACGGCGACAGCGAAGGAACTGGCGTCGGTGATCGGACTCCTAGACTCCAATGCAAGGTTGGTCCCACTGGGACAGTGGCGGACAAAACCACTACACTGGTTCAGGAAAACAACATGGACTACACGAACCAGTTGGATGGATATTCTCCCACTCAGCGAACTCCCTCGACAGGCTTTAGAGTGGTGGACGGTCAGAAGGAACCTCGAAGCCGGGGTACCAATGCAGGAACCTGTGCCGGTATGGCTGATGTTCACCGATGCATCCAACTCGGGCTGGGGAGCACATCTCGACGGGGAAACGGCATCGGGAGTATGGAACAACGAAGAGAAGACGCTTCATATAAACATTTTGGAATTACGAGCAGTACACCTTGCAATTCAGGTGTGGAAAGAAGTCCTACGAGACGCGACACTAGGAATTATGTGCGACAATGCAACGGCGGTGGCCTATGTCCGGAAGGGAGGAGGGACACACTCCAAATCCCTCATGCTGGAGACGACAAGACTTTTCGAGACCTGTCTGGAGTACGGGATTGTTCTGGTACCTCGACACATCGCGGGGAACTTGAACGTTTGGGCGGACGAGCTGTCAAGAGGGGCCCAAACCCCGTCAACCGAGTGGAAACTGGATCCATCAGTCTGCAAAGCTCTTTTCCATCGCTGGGGTCATCCCAACATAGATCTTTTTGCCACACAGTTCAACACGCAACTTCCGTGCTTTGTGTCCCCATTCCCGGACGAGAAGGCGTGGGCGACGGATGCCCTGTCCATCAGCTGGGAGGGAATGAACGCCTACTTGTTCCCACCGTTCAAGCTCCTTCAACGAGTGGTGAACAAGGTGCGAGACTCCACCGGACAATTCATTCTAATTGCACCGTGGTGGCCAGCGGCGCCGTGGTTCACCGAGTTAATGGAATTGAGAAGAGAAGAACCAGTCCCACTCCCATTGTCACTGTCCATTCTTTCCCAGCATCAAGGGAAGACCCTCCACAAGAACCCCCATATTCTTCATCTTCACGGGTGGAGACTTTAAAGGTGAATCTAGAAAGGAGAGGGTTCCACGCTGACGTGTCGAGTAGACTGATTGACTGTATACGACTCTCGTCACAAAAAGGCTACAACGCCAAGTGGAAAAGATGGTTCCATTGGTGCAAGGCAAACAGCTGCAACCCATGTAACCCATCTGTGGTGAATTTAACTTCCTTTTTAGACTCGCTCTTCATCCAAGGACTGTCCCCTAGTGCAATCAAGGGTTATAGGTCCGCCATTAATTCAGTACTGACCTGCATCGATGGAACCACAGCAGTACACAACACGGATGTGACCAAGCTCATGGCAGCTTTTTCAAACTTGAGACCTAGGACCATTAAACTTTTCCCCAAGTGGAACCTACCGTTAGTGTTACAGAGCCTAATGGAGGCCCCCTATGAACCGGCAAAGTCGACTTCGTTACTCCTACTCACGCAGAAGACTGTCTTCCTAGTGGCACTGGCTTCAGCAGCAAGACAGAGTGAGATGGCGGCATTCTCACGAGACGACGGCCACATTCGCTTCGCTAGAGATTGGTCCGATGTAACCATGACTTTCCCGGCCCACTTCAGGGCCAAGAATTGTAAAGCGAGCATGAGGCCAAAGCCGGTGATCATCAAAGCACTGGGAAAGCTGGTACATCCCAGAGATGAAGAAAGACTCCAGTGCCCAGTCCGGGCTCTGCGGTTTTATCTGGACAAAACCACCCCAGTGAATGAAGGTTTGGGTAGAGAGGACAATAACCCACCCAGACCACTGTTCCTCGATGTCGACAAGGAAAATGGAGAGGTGACGCAGACTGGAGTAACCCCATGGAAAATGGGGAAGTGGATTTGTGCAGTGATTCGAAGGGCGTACGAATACAACACTCAGCACCCCGACATCCCCGCCGAAGTAAGAGCCCACGAGCTGCGAGCACTTGCAGCATCCTGGGCGTATGGCTGCGGGACTCCCCTTGACGAAGTCGTCGCGGCATGTTCATGGAAACACCAGAATACGTTTATTAACCACTATCTTAGAGACACCAGTGGTTCGGATGGAATAAACGTTATTAAGGGTCATGTGGTGGCGAGTCAGAAACTCTAGGTGCTGGTGGAACATTGTAACTTGTTGCAGATTGGCATAAGCTAGAATGAGTTTCGTGGGACAAATTGTTTGGCGAAGGCATTCTGGAGAGATATCAATTTGCCTCAGTCATTCTGGAGAGATATGAGAGTTTAAAGTCATTAAGTCAAAAGTTCTAACTTTGATGGTAATAGAACGTATTGACATGTTGAAGGAGTGCACATTTTGACGAGAATATTCAAGAGGAATCATTCTGGCATGAACATTCAGAGACTTAGACAACTTAGACCAAGTCATTCTGGAGAGATCAGAGGCCTCAGTAATGTGCTGAATTGAAAGAAAAAAAAAAAAAAAAGACCACTTATAGGAGGTGAGTAATTGGTCCTGGTTGTTGGTTTGTGTAGGATAGGCTTACCGTTGGGGTTCAGTGGGGATAATACCCACCGCCTGAATGACGAATTCAGCATAATAACTGAAGGTAAGTATTTGCAGGTAGTAAGAAACGAAAATTTTAACAAGTAAAATTAGTTTTTACTAGCCTAAAATACTTACCTTCAGTAAGGACCCGCCCGCCTCCCCGCTCTCACTGAACTGGAAGGTTCAAATAGTGATGAAGGGAGAAACCAATATGGCGCCCACCAGGAGAGGAGGGACAGCGCGCCTAGCGGGAGGTGAGCGAGGTTTGAAAGAGAAAATTTTAAAAATGGGATTTTTAAATTTAATTGAGCAATTAAAAGCGTAAAATGGTGATTTTAGCATAATAACTGAAGGTAAGTATTTTAGGCTAGTAAAAACTAATTTTACTTGTTAAAATTTTCGTTTCTCCTGCGAGAACAAGTTCTCTGGTAGAATCTTCATTTTCTTTTCTGAGTTGCCGTATAAGCTTTACCAACTCTCACAAGGGATACTGCCCTGTTGGACACCTTCCTTACCTCTTTGTTAACAATTGTTAGTAGGACAAGAAGAATAATGTTATGCATGCACAGTAGAAGTACCGGTAAATAAAAAATGGAATAGAAAGGACTCGTGACATGAAATGTTTTGCCAGTATTGTTTCTTATTATTCTTTTTTTGGTAGTTGTCTCCTTTTTGTTATTTAATTGTACGTTTAGTCTGTATTCGTGACCTGATTAAAGCAAGTTTCATTCCGTTACTTCAAACGAGAAGCAATTTAAATTTTCCCACTGCACCGATCATGTGGAGGAAGTAGTTTGTTGTATTATACCACGCTATTAATTTTGCTTTTGTTTATTCCACATTTTATTGCTAAGTTTAAAAAAATGTGTTTCAATTTTAAAGGAGAATCGCCAAGAGCTTCAGGAGATCAAGAGATTACTGCAACAATTAGTCGCTCACCGTTATTCCAGCTCGGACAGCCCACCGCTATCACCTAGTGACAAGCCACATAGGGATAAATTGTGACGGAACCAATTTGGAGATGGGTAAAGTTTCTTAGCATCATATGCATTGTACATTGCGGCCCTGGAAAAGCCAAATGCAATGGACTGTGATCATTGGTGTTTCCATTTGATCGTTGGTGTTTCCATAAAATTGTACTACCACAAACAGCTGCATGCGGAGCGTTTGTCTTGTTCGTGGTTGTGATGAGTATTTGGGATGTAAATCACACGATCGAAAATGTAGCGATATCCTTAAATAGTTGAGAGACAAGGAAAAAGAATGGTTGCCAATTCCTGCATGCATTGATGGATGCACATTTAATGATAGCAATACATATTGCTGTTACTGAATTGTGTGCCAATTTTAGGTTTGTGATGGTAATAAGAGAAGATATACATTCCATAAGTTTTGATGCTCTCACTTCAAAACAACTAAAGTCATGTAGACAACTGTGATCATAGTGCACAAAACTGCTAGTAGTAGTATGCCAAACATATATTTTGGGTCAAACCGAAATGATCTTCAGACAAAATGTCAAACCCTACCGAAGCAATCGTATCGAGCTTCAGGAAAATGCCTTTACTTTTTGAAATATAGACATCTTAAAATAGTAAAATTTAAATTTAGTGAATAAGGTGTTGTACACTTGATTATGGCAATAATAGGCCTTATTTAAGTCTTAAATGCAAAAAAAAAATTGAATCGGTTGCATACTGCATTTTATGTAATAAAATGAAAGAATTTGAAATTTTCCAGGTTTAGTACCGTAAATCGCTTACGGTATTAAATGCCTAGTTAATGCTGTGCCAATGCCCACCCCCCTAAAATGCTTTAAAGTCAAAAATCATGATGTACTCTTGTTGACGCCTATCCCTTAAAAATCATCGATTTTCTGTGGCAAAATTAACTGAAATCATCTTACATTTTAACGAACGCAACGTTTCATCCCCGTAAATCTTGGTTTTTTGTGGCAAAATTAACTAAAAGCTTCATACATTTAACAAAGTCAACTTATAATCCAACGCGATTCACGGGAGCGTTTGTAATTACGGATAAGTCGGCAATATTAGGCCTAGCGATCGGTCATTTACGAGCGTGAACTGGATTCAGTATAGCAAAAACACAACGCCTTTATTCTCATTTATTCACAACTTCAGATTATTAGATTGTCCTCTTTCCAACATCTACATAATACAAAGTTCAAACTAATTTATAATCGTCACCAACCTTCAAAACGACAGCGCGATTTACAATCGGGAAGCACATTTTGTGTTGAAGGAAATTCCAAAAACGTGATCCATATGACGCCTGAGATCCGGATTGACCTTGTAAAAAAAAAGTTGTTCGCTCTCAGGGTGATCCGATGGAAGCCTAAGATCCAGGATGACTTTGTAAAAAAAAAGTTATTTGGTAGCCGGTCAAAAAAAGGATGCGGCTGATGTCTGACATCTGGAATATGACCTTGTAAAAAAAAAGTTATTTGCTTCCCGGTAGCAAAATTCATTTTGGCGTTGTCATTTTGAAGGTTGGTGATGATTACAAATTAATTTTAACTTTGAATTATGTTAGATATTGGAAGGAAGACGATCTAATAAACTAAATTTGCGAATAAATGAGAAAAAGTCATTGTGTTTTTGCTAGACTGAAACCAGATCACGCACGTCAATGATCGGTCGCATAGGCCTAATCTTGTTCTCGATTTTGATCCACTCATGTTACCAATCGTTTGTATGGTTAGAAATTTGTTTTAAGCTGCGAATTATGTTGAATTTTGGAGGAGATAACCATGCTATAACCTAAATTTGTGAATAAATGAGAACAAAAATATTGTGTTAATGCTAGATTGAATCCAGATCACGTACGCGAATGACTGTATTATCGCTGACTTTTCCGTGATAGAAAACTCCCTTCCTGGACAGAAGTTAGTTTAGAAAATAGAGAAACTATGCCCACCCCCCAATTTCAGGCAAATTAATTTTACAAGCCCATGGGCGTTTAATACACGATTTACAGTACCATTTCCTGCCCCTAGTTATCATTGTTATCAAGAAATGGTAGTAAAATCAGTAAATCTAAAATTTTTTCTTTTACCTCACGAAAAACTTCGTTGAAGTTCGTACTGTGGAACTTGATGAAATTCCGAAAAAGTCAATTCACACAAAAATCACGCACATTTCTTCTTTCTTTTACAAAAGAAGTCAGTAATGATGAGTTGATGACGCTCTTTACTGTGGAACACTATTAAATTGACCTCCAAGACTGGAAATTCTCCATAGTACGCTGACTTCCACACTACACATAGTTCCCGAAGAAGAATGTAAACAGGAGAAGACTTACTTTTGAAGAGCCTGAAGTAGACTGCAGTCAAAAATTTGCTAGATGGGGAACTATCTGTAGTGTGGAAGTCAGCGTACGATGGAGAATTTTCACTCTTGAAGGTAAATTCTTTCTTAATGCTGTTTAATTGTACCTCTTGTATATAAGAGAGTTAAAAAAAAGCCCGTTTTAATAAGTGTAAATTACAGGATTTTTTTTATATTAAGATGTAAAAATGTGGTTTTATAAGTGTGTTAGTTTGAAAAATCAAATTGAGAATAAAGAAATCTATATTTTTCCAGTTTCTTCTCATAAATTCTAAACAGGTAGATACTGTGTAATCTAAAGCTTTCTAAAGCTAGAAAAAAAAACATTTAAAATGGTGTATAAAATGTTATGAATTGTCTAATTGTAGATGTGTGTTGAAATTTTTCATGCAAATTGCTGAGTGTTGATCCGAATCTTAACACGTTTGGTTCGGCACAGCCCTTAGTGTACTAGGCTACACCTGAAGATTTCCACCGTTGAGAATAACGTACATTTGTGCCACAAGCGGTTCCAAGTCTCATTACGTTGAATGCAATTGTCCTTACTTGTTCCCAGCCAAGTTCGTTTTGTAAAAAACTATTTAGCCAACACAATATTATAGTTTTAGGTTAAGACTGAGCGTGAGTGAGGATCGTGTAGATTTGACCGTTTTTGGTCTCATTTTGTGTGTTAGTTTTTGTTTTATAGTTATTGTGCGAGTTGTAAATTTGCTTTTGTTTTTTACTTAATCTAGTCCATAATCATATACTAACTTATTAGCTTATTGTCAAATATGCTTTTAACAGCTTGTGTTAGAAAAAGCATTGCTACCATCCAAACAGCTGGTGTTGTTGCTTATTTATCCGAGATTGTACTTATAGATGAGACTTACATCTAGTAAGTTAGTTAGTGGAGGAAAATTGTTGTCTTCCATTCTGTGAATATGGCTCAAGCAGAAATATTGGTCGTGCACACACGGAATGGAGGTTATGTACTGGATAGAAGTCTGTTCTGACTGTTGTGATTTTTAAGGTTTTTATTTTAGTGTCATATTTTATTTCATCATAATTTGTTCTTTTTATCCCTGAAATACCTACCATTTTTAAGTTTTCACATCTTGTTGAAGATCATCATGGAAGGTATCCATAAAGTTTAAACCCTATAGCATCACAGACAGCCTGCTTCTTGGAAATGTTTTTGTTTTATTTTTTCAATAGTTCGCGTAAGCTTGAAAGTGCCCGAATTATGGCATACGACCAAGAAATAGGACTTAGATTTTTTTGAGGGAAGTGATTGCAGTGGTTACACAGCCGTGCGTTAAACACTGTATGATCATACAGCCCAAATTTTGTTTGTTTGTGTAAATTTGATTTTCTAATTTAGTAGATCATCTTAACTCAGTTTGGTTCCAATCAATTCAGATAACCGAAGTTCTACTGTAAACGTTTCTGAAAAACTGATCGGCATTAATGTTGAGACATTACGGTATTGGGTACTGGTGCACCGACACTTTTAAAAAAATGTTTGTAGTAGTATATGATCTCACTAAAGTTTTTTAAAGTAGGAGTCTGACTTCTCCATAAACTTGGTTTATCGAATTTATTTTTGGTTTTGACTTTATATCAGCCATTGATTTGAAATAAGTATTTCTTTTAAAATGATTATTATCACAATCTGTCAACGTTAATGATGTTATTGAAGAAATAGCATGTAATTTAGTGTTTTGCTAAAGTGAGATTCTGTGTGGTGTGAAAAGTTGGTGTAATGCATTACAAAGCTCTTCTCTTTGGAAGTCCCATGAAAAATTCTGAATGCAAGATTTTTGTACGTCCAACTCTTTTTCAGTTTTTTTAAAGCTTTAGTACACTTTTTTGTGTATAAAAATATCCAATTCTGAGTACAAAAACCGGGTTTTAACATTTAATGCACTGCACCAAAGCCATCGATTCATATCCACAAACTGAAAACAAATCTGAAAATAAAATTACCAATTTTTTTTTTCTATATAACTTATTTATTGCAACATTATTTAACTGTTTATTCATTTTTCTAGTTTTAAAAATTGCATGGCATTAAGGAAATTTCAAATTTACCATTGTCATGCCGTAACTCGTTATTAAACGCCCACATGAAGCTAACCCCCCAATTGCGTTCAGGTCAAAATAGCAATAGCAAATAGCAGAGTTAATCCACCCTCCTACTCGTCATATTTCTGCTACAGAGTTAAGTAAAATCTCCATACATTTGACAGAATCAACTTTTATCCCTTTGTTGTCGTTTTCTGCTACAAAATTAACTAAAAGCTTCATTTGTTTAACAAAAATCAGCTTTTCGTCTAATGACATTCATGTTTGGTAACACTTGTGAGTTTGCACTCTCATTTTCCGTTCAGACTCAGTACTGAATTTGATGTCCACAAATTATTAAAATTATTCTAAAGTCGGCTCACTCAGCTATTTCTTCATAATAATAATAATAACAATTTGTTACGATAGCATCAGGTCTGGCAAGGACCCTAAGATCGCTAACAGCCAGCCTAAATTAAAAACAGAATACAACCTTGTATAATGAAAGAGATTGGCCGGCAAGGAAAGTCAGGTGATTAGGTATTGGGACATGAATGCCTTACCACCAAGGTAAGACCTGCCAGGGACTCGATTTAAGTTCCCCGATGGCTTCGCCAAACGTGTTGGACATGGGAGGTGTAGGATCGGCCCAAGTAAAAAATAAAAGGCAGATGAACAAATGAGACGGTTATAAAGCATCGTTACGTAAAACGACAATTTTAACTTGATTAAAATTAGTTTTTACTATCCTAAAATACTTACCTCTAGTATGTGCTAAAATCGTTTTCGATTTGCTTTTCTACCCGATTTTTTAAACCCCTTAAAAGTTTAAAACACTTGCAACACTTGCAATGCAATGAGGTTAGCCTATCTGCCACTTGGTGCGCAACAATCGTTGCCTCCAACAAGCCAGCGCCAGCCCAACAATGACACTTCGTTTTCCGGAACCCACAACTCAACAATTCCAGGGTTCGGCGAAGCGGGGAGGCTGGGCGGGTCCTACTAGAGGTAAGTATTTTAGGATAGTAAAAACTAATTTTAATCAAGTTAAAATTGTCGTTTCTTACTATCTGTAAAATACTAACCTCTAGTATGTGCTGAATTTGTCCAATAGGCCGGTGGGACAGCACGAACCCTGCTAATCCTCGTTGCATTGCACACCCCATTGATAACACAGTACACAACACACCTTAAACACCATTCGCTTAGACCTTCACCTACCTCAGCACGTGTCTCAGACGAAGGTCCTCAGCCATGGACTGCGATGCACCACTGGTACTGCCGCCGGGCAACAGTGATGACAAATCGTCCATCTTTCCACTGTGTACTGATCACTGTGTACAAGGTGCATTTTATCCACATCTTCTTCACCAGGAAAAAGTACATGTGGTCAACCCTTCAACACTCCTCGCGTCGGGTTGGAATCTCTCCAGAATGCACTCAAGCAGGAAGCTTCCCCTTCAACACCAACCACTGCCTTGTGATGTGTTGTTCGAGCTTCCACAGCCTTCACCCACCATTTAGAGAATGATCCAGTGGGCAAGATGATGCTGCTATACTGTTTGCTGCGTACAGCACGTATTTTATCCACATCTTCTTCACCAGGAAAAAGTTCATGTGGGTCAACCCTTCAACACTCCTCGTGTCGGGTTGGAATCTCTCCAGAATGCACTTCAAGCAGGAAGTTTCCCATTCAACACCAAACACTGCCTTGTGATGTGTTGTTTTGAGCTTCCACAGCCTTCACCCACCATTTAGAGAATGATCCAGTGGGCAAGATGCTGCTGCTATACTGTCTGCTGCGTACAGTGCGTATTTTATCCACATCTTCTTCACCAGGAAAAAGTTCATGTGGGTCAACCCTTCACACTCCTCGTGTCGGGTTGGAATCTCTCCAGAATGAACTCAGGCAGGAATTTTTCCGAGTCAACACCAAGCACTGCCATGTGACGTGTCGATTGAACTTCAACTGCCTACGTCCACCTTCTCGCTATGTGCACCAAACTCACTCACTCACTCCCTAACAACACTTCCAGCTGCCACATGGGGATGCACCCAAGCACTTCCATTCGCTGCACTAGTTTCACGAAGGTAATGAGCGATGAAGGTGTTCTTGTTGGTCCAAGAGCAGGCTGCAAGCACATCATCTAGGGGGGTACCAGATGCGAAGGCCCAAGACGCAGCCAAAGCCCTCAACTCGTGGGCCCTCACACTCGCAGGGACGTCCAGATGGTCCGGCCCTTGTTCATACGCCCGCTTGATGACCTCACAGATCCACTTCCCTATCTTTGCTGGCTACAGTGGTAAGGGAAGCACACCTCCAGACGCTTGATCCCATTGCAAAAACAACGGAGTGAGTGTAGATTTTGCTCGGTGCGAACGTCCAGACTGCTCCGTCAAACTGGTTTTGTCCATGTAAAGCCGGAGGGCCCGGACCGGGCATTGGGTCCACTCCGTACCCCCTGGATCAGCCACTGGCTTCATGGCCTTAATTACCAAAGACTTCGGGGGCACATCCGGTCTCTGGTTCTTTGCACGGAAATCCGCTGGGAAACCCAACGACACGGAGGACCCGTCTTGAGCAAAACGGATGTACTTTTCATCTCTCACCAGAGCAGCCAGTTCGCTCTGCCGAGCTGCCGAAGCCAGAGCCACCAAGAATAGGGTCTTCTGCGATAGCAGGAGTAACGAAGCTGAACCCAGAGGTTCGTAAGGTGCCAATTCCAAACTACCCAACACCAATGGTAAGTTCCATCTGGGAAACAATTGCTTAACCCTTGGGCGTGCATTCACAAAGGCCCGAACCAGCCGTGATACGTGTTCACTGGTCACCAGCTTCTTCCTTCCCAATGCCGACAAGACGGAGTTGATGGCCGAACGATACCCCTTGATGGCCGTCGGGGACAAGCCTTTGACAAATCGTTCTTCCAGGAAAGATGACAAAGCGGCTTCGGTCGGGTCCGTCGGATCAATCCCTACCTTCTGGCACCAGAAAAACCAAATTTTCCATCGGGCGTCGTAGTTTTTCCTCGTCGAAGACCGCAAACAACCCATCATCCGCTCTGAAACTCCAGTGGTGAAACCCTCTCTCCCCAAACTCGCCATCACAGTTTCCACCCGTGAAGATGAAGCATAGCAGGGCACGGGTGGGTCGTCGCACCTCCGTGCTGGGTCAGGATAGAGTCCGAGAGGGGCAGGGGGAGCGGGTCCTCCTTCGACAGTTCCACTAAGTCGGGATACCACGACGCAGCTGGCCAGAGTGGGGCTACCAGAATGTATTCTCCCGGTGACTTGCGAATCTTGTTCAACGACGTTTGTAGCAGCGAGAACGGAGGAAACAGGTAGGCTGACAGACCCGTCCAGTCGATGGAGAGAGCGTCCGTGGCCCACGCTGTCGAGTCGGGGAACGGGGAGACAAATTGTGGGAGCTGGCGATTGAAACGAGTCGCGAACAGGTCCACCCAGGGCTTCCCCCACTTCAGAAATAAGCCCTGGCACAGTCTGGGATCCAACATCCACTCCGTTGTGGATGGTCTTTGACGTGACAGCTCGTCCGCTAGAACATTGAGCTTCCCTGCTATGTGACGTGGACGCAGGTTGAGGTGCAGGGCTTCGCACTGGTGAAACAATAAGGTGGTCTCTTCCATCATTGACCAAGAACGAGTCCCTCCGCCTTTCTTCACGTGTGCCACTGTTGTGGAGTTGTCTGTCATGGCTACCACCATTTTCCCGTACAAAACATCTTTCCAAGCATGCACGGCCAGGCGAATGGCTCTCATCTCCAAAACATTGATGTGTAGCTGACTCTCCTCTTCCGACCACACACCTGCCGTCATGAGTCCCCCGAGGTGAGCTCCCCAGCCCGTGGAAGACGCGTCCGTAAAAAGGAGGCCGTCCGGCGTCGGGTCCTGAATCGGCACACCCCGGCTGGTATTGAGTGGGTTGGCCCACCATTGAACGGTTTCCACCGGCAGATTGTCCAACGAAATCACATCTCGCCAGGACCGGCGAGGTTGCCATTCCAGGTTCCTGAACCAATGCAATGGACGGACTCTCCATTCTCCGTAGGGGACCAACTTGGCACAGGAATCGATGACTCCAATCACTGATGCCAGATCTACTGCCGTTATCTCGGTTGCCAGCTGTAACTGATCCATTCGATCCCGCACTTTCATCACGCGCTCCTGCGATGGCCGAACCGTGAACTCCTCCGTATCGAACTGAGCTCCGAGGAACACAAACTGTTTGCAAGGCACCAACCTGGACTTCTCCAACTTGACTCCCAGCCCCAAGGCCGCAAAGACATGTCGACACCTTTCCGATTGCCACCTGAGCACATCCTCCGACTGGTGGCGGAGCAACCAGTCGTCGATGTAGGCGTGCGCCCGAACGCCCTTCCGATGCAGAAACCCCAGGACCGGACGTAGAACCGCGGTGAAGACATGAGGCCCTGTTGAGATCCCAAAGGGAAGGACACGATACTGATACGAACGGCCCCCTACAAACAGGCGAAACAGATGCCGAATCTCCGGGCGCAACGGAATGTGCATGTAAGCGTCCTCGAAATCGATGGCAATCGTGAAGTCGTTTGGTTGCAACGCGTCTCGGACAGTCTGAATCGTTTCCATCTTGAAGTGCTGTTTCTCCAGGTATCGGTTTAGCACAGTAAGGTTGAAAATTAGCCTGCTTCCACCGCCTTTCTTCCCAATCATACGTGCTGGACTCCAAAACCCCTTCGAGTTGGCGGGGACCGGCTCTATCGCACCCTTGTCCAGCAAAACCATCACCTCTGCCTGAAGTTTCGCATCGAACGGACGGTTGGTGATCCAAGGCGGGGGTCCCAGAGTTAGTGCTGGTCTGGATACAAATGGTGGCGAATAGCCTCTGCCTACAACGGAGAGAGTGAACACGTCGTCGGTGATGAGTTTCCAGTTGTCCACATGACGACGAATCCTTCCCCCCACCTGCCGGTGAAGAGGGGGAAGGTGAGGGGGAAAAACGTCAATACTTGCTCCTGCGGGGATGACCCCGAAAAGATCCTCTTCCACGTTGCGAGAATCCACGAATGCGTCCCCTCCCCTGAGAGGGTGCAACCCCGGGAAAAGGCGATCTTGACCGGGTCGAATTCAAACTCTTCCTCTCCTGCGGCATGGCCTGGTGCTGATGCTTCTCCGGCTGCTTTGACTGAGCCTGCCTCTTTTCCTCCGGGTAGCTTCTAATGGACGACGGGAAAACCCCAAATTTTTCCTCTTCTTTGGCCAAGGGGTCTTTGGTGGAGGCTTAGCTTTGTCCTTAAGCTCCGGGGCCAATGATAGCAGCTTCCCATCAAACAGATCCTCCGAGCGATGAATGGGTAACAACCGCAGTTGTGTAAGCACGTCCGTGGGGGTGTTGATAGCCGACTGTAACACCGCATCTCTCCTCCGGAAGACCATATTCATCAAAAGCCGAAACGCCCAGGCGAACCCGTCCTTCTGAAACGAAAAAGCCCTCTTAGTTAGGCCACAGAAGTCCCTAACAGCCGGGTCTTCAGCCAGCTCCGGGTGCGAGGACACAAGACGCTTGACAGCAACAGCCGACGCCGAGAACGCAATCTCCGCATGAGAGTTAGCCCGTACAGTGTTCCTTAAAAGTGCCTCATCCTCTTCATAGTATGCCATTGGAATGGATACCGCCGCAGGCACCTTCAAAATGGAATTTGCCTCCATGGGCTGGGCTGTCCGTACAAAATCCGCCGCTTCAAAAGTCTCATACCGACGCTTATTCGGCGCACCCCGGCCCGTCGACTTGAAAAACAGGTTGCGATGGCGCGGGTCATGAGGGGGTGGAGGCTTCGACGCCGACACACGCTTATCTCCTTTCCGAGTCAGGCTCTCTACATTCAACAACTGGCGAAAAGCCACCTCCGACTGAGGGATGTGAATGGGAACACTGCGAGCGCCCCCCGCATTAACGAAGGGCTCCTGTGGGGGGTCCTCCGGATCCACAGCAGGTGGCACAAACTGTCGACAATAGCCAGAGTCTTTCAAATTCCTGTAGACAGCCGCAGAAAAATCCTCCCATGGTCCAAACTCGGGGCCCTCGTCAAATAAATCGAAGCGCTCTCGGCGCTGACCACACAGGTTTCGGGGCACATCAGACTCACTGGATTCCCCTGGGTAATCAGAATCCTCCCCCCCGTCCAAATGTCACTCTCCTCTTCTTTGCCGGGGCGCCAACATCACACCTCCCCGTGCAAACACATCCCTCACTGATCGACGAGGAAATAGGAAGCTTCGGCGACGAATGACGCGCCACCAGAGAGGGGCATGAAGCACTAGCAGCCGACAATCCACGATCGGCGATTGGTGAACGGCGGCTGGCAATTGGGGAATGACGTTTGCCGCTTGGCGAGTGGCGATTGGCTAGTGGCGATTTCCGAACGCTGTGGGACTGTCTAACGCCATCCTGCTCCCTGTGCGATTCGGCTGCATGATGCCGCCGATGAGGAACTGTTGAAGCCTGAGTACGGCGTTTTTCGGCGCCTATCAGACTTGGTGCATCACTCGGAGCTTTGTGGTGGCCGCCACGCTCCGAGTGTGGGTCTTTTCCCCGATTATGGGAACTTGATTTAGTGGCTGAGACTCGTTTTTTTGCGTTTTCTCCGCTACGAGACTTTTTTGGGCTAACTCCCTCCTTGGAGTTTACAGATTTGTTGCTTTTCGAATGTCCACTTGCTTTAGCAACATTGCCCCGCACTAACAGCTCCGGTTCAGACACGACCATCTGCTGTCGTGCAGCCACAGACCCTATGCCAACAGCCTCATTCAAATTACTCACCGAAGGCAGCTTCCCGGCAGCAATAGCTTCAGTTTCGTTACTACAACGCTTCTCCTCCGTGACCGCAGTAGATGGCAGCACTTGACTACACGATGGCACAACCGGCGATTGGCGATTGGTGAGTGCTGCCTGAGCAAAAAACGCCGCTATCTCTTCCCGCAGTAAGGCGAAACCCTCGGCATTAGCTTTGCGCTGCTCGGCCGCCAGCTCGTCACGTAATAAGTCCATCCGAATTCCTAAATCCAATTTTCCAGCTTCCCGTACGGCACCCACGATCAATTCCAAATTCCCTGGGTCAATCGGAGACCGGGCCAACAAGGAAGACACAGCCGACGATGACGAATCAATCTCCACTCCGTCCACATTAGGCCTAACCGCAGCGTTCGCAACATCACGGCCCAGATGAGCCGCCACAGTCTCATCCGATAAAAATACGAGGGGAGCATTAATATCAGTGCTTAAAAGTTCTAACCGACGGTCAAGAGGAGTTTTAGATCCCGAAGCAGAGTCCAACAACGCCTTTTTTTCCAACTGCACTCGACGCTGATCAGTTTTCTTCCAGGTATGCAGAACCTTCCTCACCACATCCTTGTCCATAAAATCGCATAAACCACACGTAGATTCCATGAAATTACAAGGCCGACACTTGCGACAGGCGGGGTGAATATCCAGAGGGGTTTTCTTGCACGTACACACGGGAAATTCTCCCGACTCCAGCATACGACGCAGTTTATTAGTGTCCGCCATTTTGAAGAGAGTCGGCGATTGGCGATAGAATCTCGGGCAGGGAACACAAACGCCGGCGATTCCCAACGAAAAGCACCAAGAGCGGAGCACAAATCACACGTCCGCACTGTTTCATACCCGAAAACGAAGTGTCATTGTTGGGCTGGCGCTGGCTTGTTGGAGGCAACGATTGTTGCGCACCAAGTGGCAGATAGGCTAACCTCATTGCATTGCAAGTGTTGCAAGTGTTTTAAACTTTTAAGGGGTTTAAAAAATCGGGTAGAAAAGCAAATCGAAAACGATTTTAGCACATACTAGAGGTTAGTATTTTACAGATAGTAAGAAACAAAATATGGTTACAATAAGTACTAAAAACAAAAGCATCCCCAAAATGGGAATTGTCACCACCTAAAAATGAATAAATAAAAAAATAAAATACGTTGTTGCAATAGCAACAGGTCAGGCAAGAACCGAGGGTCAGCAGTGAATTTTCAATCCTGTACTCTGATCTTCTGCAGGCCAAAAATATATACACTATTTACACACGAAAAACACCCATGACTACATCGGATCATATTTCGTCACTAATGTTTTCGTGTACAATTAGTGTATGTACATATTTTTGGCGTGAAGAATTCCAAGCCGCTGATGATGAAATAATTGAATGAGTCGACTTTATAACATTCTTATCAGGAAATCTGAACATAAAATGCCCATTTTTAAACCAGAATTTAGGGACTCCTTACTTTTGTTTTTCTCAACTTGAATAAACAAAGGCACATGCATTTTCACTGGCCATCCTGTAGATAATACGTACAGATCTTAAAATTTGTATTTTTTAAACCATTGAGCATTAGAGATTGTGTGAAAACTAAACATTCCATTAAAAATTGTTGGAGGTTCAGACGTAAAAATAGAAATTGTGTGCAATGTGTGCGATGTGGTGCTAGTCTGGTAAGATGGGCAAGCGCAATAAACAAAAGTTACTAGTTGGAAAATGTTATTTTGTAAGGTTGTGTGTGTTATTTACATGTTTAATACTCTATTTTTAAAAATTTTACTGGTTCAGAGTCGTTTACAGAAAAGTTGCTGAAAACCAGTTACTATTTAAATAGAATTATGTACGTAATAAAATATTTGTAAATAAGTGGGTTCAGTATGTGGGATATTGTATAAACTTTATTTTTACATGAATAAAAATGGTTTCGCAATTTTGAGTAGGTATGTCTGCATTTTTTGGTAATGGTAAAGAATAACTATTTCGCTGAACCGAACCGTTGCACACAACAAAACCACAGAGAAGAACGCTAAGCCTGCAACACCAACACCATCTATTAACATATAGGAATCATTAAATTTTACCATAGCCTTTTGTTTTGGGCTTATTTTGAACTGGTACCGTAATTCGCTCTCAATGCCTCTTGTTAATGCTAATTAGAGATCAACTTCGAATGAGTCGCAAAGCAGCACATCAAAAGGGTAGCGAACGGGCAATGAAGAAGTGGAAAATTCACACGTCATATATTCTAATTTACAGTCAGCTGTGGAATCTCCCCTGCCCAATCCTCCCTGTTTGTTAATGCCATCTCGGTCTCAATATTTGAACAGTAATGATATGGTGGTAACCCCATCTGTACTAGCGTCTATTTCGAATAGGGTAGCGACTGTATGATCGTTATTAAACGAGTCCTGTTCTAAGGAAATTCACGAAACTAGTGAAATCCGTATAGTGCATGCTAGCTGTTGTTCATCCCCCAGTAGTGTAGTTCCCTGTCTCGTTGGTGACCCCAGAGGCACTTTTCGTAGCATTACGGAAGGTATGGAAAATCGGTCAAAGTATCGGGGCTCAAAAATAAAAAAATTAACATCATCGGGATTAGTATGTAGTACTCGGGCCACATGGCCAGTACGATTGGATTGTGAGTAGAAATATTGGTGACGCGAAAAAGACTGTCGGGGGCTTGCACCGGGTTTAAATCTCCCTCATTGATACCCGCGTCAATCAGGGACTGTGACAGGTGGCCAGCCTCTGATACTTCAGTCACAAAGCATGTCCTTGTAGTTGACCCGGGTGTCGGGAGACGTCCCAGACCGGTGAGAAGCAATTATTTTCCAAATTCACTGCCTCAGGACATATGAAAGGGTGCTGCCTAATAAGGGATTAGTGTCGCCATCACCCGAGTCGTCGCCTCTACAACCAATATGGGTCACAGGGCTGGACGAGATTGTGCTTCAGGTCAGGAAGTGCGACGATGTGGTGGGGAATCCTCTCGCCGCAGCGATTGGCGTCATCTCGCATTGGGGTGCAAACTAACCAGAAAAATGCAGCACAAGACGAGGAGTAGGAACAATCATATCCGTTGTACCAGTAGCCTATAGCAAACAACTATAGTTGTTTTCTATAGGCTCCTGGTTGTATCTAACAAGGGCGCAGAAGGGTAGACAACCAAACTGGAATGGGATCATTTGGTTGGTATGACTTACAATTTTTTTTGCTAGAACTATTTTGTATTAAGAAGCTAGCCACGGAAGTAAATTCTGCTGCCTCCACCCCCTCGCGCCACCTACGTTAATTTCGAGGACCACAGCTCTGTGCACAAAGACACTGTGTGCACCTTTAGGAGCGGCGTGACCACAAATGATCGTGAGACTCCGAACCAAGCAGAAGCAGTGGTGTGTGCAGTAAAGGAAACCAGGAAAGCTCCCACAGAAGTCTCCAATGTTGTGAGTGAGAATTGGGAGGCATGTGCTAGCAGCGAGTCAAGTTGGGCGCCAATAGTGAGATTGAGTTTGTGTCTAGGTAGTGTGAAACGACAAGTGCTGGTTGTGATCAAAAGGGGTGGTAATCTCAGCAAAGGAAACACTCTAATAAATGCAGCCACCTCTTCCTCGCAGTGTTCCCAGAAAATTAAAGTTTTGGATACGAATATGGTTGCAGCCCTTGAGGTCCCGGAAGTGAAAGCAAGCGAGTGTTGTGCCAATGAGTGTGCAGTCCTATCTCATCCCTTCTCCCCTCCTGGTGCTACCTCCCCACTGTTGATACAGAAGCAGGGTGGAGGTGAAGAAGGTGATACTGTGGTGGGGCGAGGTGGTGAGTCGGAAGCGGAAGTTGAGTGTGCTACTGTTGAAGTTGTTGCTGGTGATGTAATGGAGTGTGTGAAGAGTAGTGAGGGAGAAGGGATGTGGGAGATTTGTTGTTCATAGTGCTCCGTACCTCCCTGGTGTCCCCAGTGCTTCTAGTATCCCTAGTGAGTTAGGTTAGCGATAGCATTCAATATTTGCTCTTGGAATGTGCTGGGGGTCGCAAGGATAGTAAGGATTTTGATATCTTAGGTAATTTGGAAACAAGGCTTCAGAGAGGCTTGACTCCCTGTTTCCCGGGCCTTACCTCAATCGCAGCCCCAGGGATCTGGTATTAGGGTTTTTCAGAAGAGCTGGGTCCCACTCCTCCTGTTTCCACACTCTTTGTGCCCCGGTGCGGATGTCTGTGTGTTCAAGTCATGGTGAAATGGGATCTAACTCACTGTTAGTTTCTTTCACATTGAGGGGCATATTTTGGTTTGGGAATCGAACTCGTGGTTGGAGTCTCTTCCCAGGTCTCTGGTCCTGGGTGGAGACTTCAACTCTCATTACTGGTGTTGGGTAGCCGCAGGTGTAACTCTGCAGGGCGTATCTTGGCAGATTCCCTTGACAGACAGGATTTAATAATGGTGTAGGATGGTACTACAACGTTTGTTAGGAGGTACGGGGAAGTGATTTAAGAATTCATACTTGACGCTTTCCTGTGTACTTTTGGGCTATCCCACTCCTTTGCTTTTCCAATCTCGCAAGATCTGCATGGGAGCGATCGCTTTCCTGTTGCTTTTTTCAGCGCCCTGGGGTTGTGGCAAGTTTTGGTGTAGGCATGGTGGTTAAGCCGGCCCGCCCGGTAATTCCTGTGGGTACTTTTGGTCTCTGGGCTTCTAAGTGGATTGGTAGGAAATGGGTGCGGAAGTCTGGAAGAGGGAGCCAGGTTAGGCGGAATACTGACCTTATGTGGTGGACCGCGGAGTGTAAAAAGGCGGTTTGTGATCGCAGGAAAGCCTGGCAGAGGCTTCATCGCTTTCAGTCAGAAGAGAGGTGGTTCACTTTTGTTGAGATCTTGGCCCAGACTAGGTTCATTCTTAGGAAGGAAAAGGTATCTTTTAGGTTACGTCTTAGTGCGAAAATCACGGAGGGGCTCTCCCTTTCGGAGGTGTGGAGGCTGATTAGGCCTCAGGACCCGCGTCCCTCGGTTGCCTAGATCCTTGGGTCGCGTGATGAGATTTTGAGTGGCCGCTTGATGGCGGAGGATTTTAATGAGAATTTTCTCTGGTGTTTTCAACTCCCCGAGAGAGGCCCTCCCCCGTTTCCCGGTGGAGCGGGCCTTGGGAAGCTGATGCCCCATTGTCCTGTATTGAACTGGATGCAGCCCTTGCCTCTTGCAGGGTCTCGGGCGCTCATGGGATTGATTGCATCAATTTCAGTCAGCTCCAGAGCCTTGATGGGGTTCGTCGGGCTGAACTGCTCGCGTTCTTGGGGGAATTGGTCACTATCTCAATCGCAATTTATGTTGGAATGGACCTCAGAGTGGATAAGTTGTGGGTGCTCTCAGATTCAGCTGCTGCCATTAAGTGTCTGTGTGCGGCCTTCGGGTCTCTTGATGTGTGTCAGCCCATTGTTGTGGAAGTTAGGTTCATACAGTGGATCCCAGGCCACTCTGAGCACTTCGGCAATGTAATGGCCGATGAGCCTGGTTGGCAGGGGTATCATGACAGGCAAAGTAGAGTATCAGGTTGCACCGAGGGACCTCCTGCCAGTTGTCAAAGTAAGGTCGGCTAGTGAATGGCAACAGGAGTGGGACTCTTAGTTGGGTGTGACCCTGTATGGGATTTATCCCATGATTGCGGTCCCAACCACCTTGGACTACTTTACTAGGATGGATGCTACCATTGTGTCAAAGCTTCGGACTGGGCACTCCCTGCTGGGGGACGCATACTCATAGGCTGGGTTGGAGGGTCCTCAATTTGTTAGTGTGGTGCTAATGAGGAGACAGTCAAGCACTATCCGTTGGTATGTCATCTATGAGCAGCTTACAGGTGCCATTCACTGGAGGCCTCAAGTCACTCATCTGGGTCAGTGATCTGGGTGAGATGCTTGGGGTTTCCCCTCACAATCCGTCCGGCTATGCCTAATTGCGATGGGTAGTCAAGTTCTGCAGGCAGACCAGGAGGATTGAGTACTTGTTGTATTGTTGTTGTTGGATTGTAGCCCGCCTTGGTGTGCTAAAGTCACTGACGGGCAACAGGTCGGTCGACAGGCGTTGTTGTACCATTGTCAATTTCTACTGGGTGTACTTGTGCTCCTACGCTGATTTTCACACCCCGATGTTAGTCAGCTCGCGGCAGGCCATCAGTGGACTTCAGGTGGCTCTGAATGATTGTCTTTGGGTAGTCACAGGTTGTTGCCTTCGACGCCTGTGCTTCCTCTTCACATTGTAGCTGGTGAGTCCCCAATCGAGTTTCGGGTGAAGGAGTTGTTAGTCAGGCTCAGCCAGCGAGCTATTGCTAGGGTCCGGTTGGACCCACTTTCCAAAACCCTCCGGGATTACATGCTTTTGCCTCAGGGAGCCTGTGCGCTTTTGGGCTCTCCAGGTTTGGGTGCTACCCTCTTATGTCGCGAGGATCTGATTGACCTTCCGACACCTGTGGTTGTCCACCCTCCAGCTCCTTGGGTGTGGGGCAGTGATGCCAAGTCGCATTTGTTGGATCCATTAGTTCCAGTCCACCTGCTGGACACTTGTGCCATGCTTTTCTGTGATGCTTCCTTTTTGGTATCAGGGGGGAGGTGTCCCACGGTTGCATCTTGAGTTCGGCTACACCGTGAGAGCCTTCCCGTCGGCTTTTGTGGGCGAGCTTGCGGCAATATCGGTGGCCCTTGTTGTGGGGACTAGCCCTTTGGTCCCAAACTTCTGTGTGCTGACAGATTCTCTGGCGGGGCTTGGGTTCCTTAGGAGCTGTTTCCGGTCTGTGCACCCGATTGCTTGCCGATTGCATGTCGATTGGTTGGGTCAAGGGGCATTCTGGTGTATTCGGGAATGAGCAGGCAGACGCTATGGCCCGCCGGAGTTTGGGGGTGGTTGCACGGAACTTCGCATTGCTCTCAGCCCTCGCGACCTGCGTCCTGCTGTGAGCAAGATCTTTTGGGGTGACTGGACTGCCGCCTGGCTCGTTGGTGAGACGGGAAGGCGGCTTTTTGCTCTCCATCCTTCGGTGGCTGCCCCTCGACTCCTGAATCGGTTTTCCCATAGGGATGCGGGCCTGTTGTCGCGTCTGCAAACAGGCCATGTTCAGCTTTGGGCCCATCTAGCTCGGCTTGGATGGGCTCGTTCACCAGTGTGCGAGTGTGGGAGGGGGAAAACACCATTAAGTATTTTCTTTTGGATTGCCCCCATTGGGTATCTCAACGGCGCTTCATTGGTAAGGGGGAGGGGGACCCTCTGCAGGGAATTCTTGGGGTCCCGCCGCACACTGTCCCAGGGTCTCTTGGTCGGGTGCTGGGTTTCTGCCGAGCCATTCGGCGGTTTCAATGGCTATAGCCGTGAGTGTGGGGGAAGATGATCCTCTTGGACTTTGCTGTCAGTGGTGAAAGTCTGCGGTAGTGTTCAACGGCGTACGGGGTGGCGAACGGTACTTTGTTCAAGCTCTATATGTACTTTAGGTTAGTATGTAAGTAGTGTGTAAGTAGTTTTTGTAGAGTGAGCGGATGACTTGAAGGCCTTTAGGCTCAATAAAAGAAATTCAAATTCAATTCCGGTCTAGAGCATTATTGTTGCTGTTTAGGTTAAGTAAGATATTAAAGTGAATGTGTGACTTATTCTGCAAGCTCAGTAGTAATAAAATTCAAACAGTAACAATTTGCAATTCTTAGTCTCTAATCCGCTTCTCATCCATTTTCTGAAAATTCTCGTGCGCAAATGAACTCTATAAGCACTGTCTGCCGGCTATGCCAATATTTATTGTTAGAATTGACGTATATCTCATGTCAATCCCTTGTATAAGGTTATTACATTTCGGGTCACCGGCAATGTAATGTAGTTGTCCACACAAAACAAAAACTGGTACAAGAAGTTACGAAAAAGGATCGGCCTTTGACAGTAGTGATCTAGACACACGCTAGTGTGTCGCCGCCAAGTAATAGTAGATCATCCCATTGTAGACATCCGATTGTTAAAAAATTGATTGTTAATGATAAAAAGGCGGCTCACTAGTAGACATGTGTCTGTTAACTGTAAGCAACTGAAAGCTTATTTTGGCATGTTGAGGATAAATCCCAATGCGACAGAAATGTTTCAAATTGTGGAAAATGTAAGGGGAAGGGTCAGAGATTAAGAAACACTTAAATTTAAAGGATGAGTGTCCACCAATCATAGAGAAAAAGATGCGTCAATAACGTTGTTTTTATGTTGCTGTCTAGCTAGCTAGCTGGCTAGCTAATAAGATTTTTCCCATGTTAAATCCCATAGACTTTTTGCTCATGGCTAGCGCAAAACTGAGAAGGCATACGTAGCTGAATTTGGCACACGGATGTATGGTGATCTAAGCATGGTCCTTTTGTTGGTTTGAGAGTTGTAGGGGTCAGGACAAATGCGTTGGAGGGTTTTGAAATTCGCCACCAGCGAATTAAAATTTCGTTTCTTTTCCAAGTTGCAACCAAATATTTCAAGCAACAATGTCTTGAACAATCAACACTGGTCTTTAGATTTATTGTAAAAGCCTGGACGAACTAAGAACTGAAGTATAACGAAGGACAAACTAAGGAAACATTAACGTTGCCGTGGATGGCGTAAGAATAAAATGATGCACGTTAATAACCCAAAAATAAAATGCTTCTCGTTCTGCTGTTTTAATAACAGCGACCTTCGGGGGTTTCTGCTTGACTAAACGTCAATGAAATCTTGAAAAGTTACGAGGACGGTTCAGGGATAAACAAAACAACTGAAGGGGATGCGCTGATTGAGTGAGCGAAGCGAACGAAATCAGCAATTGTTAGCCAGTGTGTGCCAAAATGGGATTTAAGCAAAACATGTGGAGAGTGGTCATACAATAAACTAAGCCGTGGCAATTTGGATAATCTAACGGCTAATTGGCAATGGTAAATTTGAAAATTAGAAATATGAAAATTTATAGATATCAAATTCCTCTAGAAAAAAGGTACAGAGGAAGATACCACGGTGTATCCTTATGTATGTTCACAGTCCTATGAAATTTGTGATATCCACCCAAAACCAAAACGGGTAGAAAAACCCGCCAAGTTTCCAACGATCGGCCTTTGAAGTTAGTGATATTATTCAACCATGGAAAGGCCGCCAAGGTCAATCCTATTAGCCAAGTTAATCGCACCCAATAATACTTTGGACGTTAAATGAAAACTTGAAGATTGCTACAGCCTTTTTTGTCTGGAGGAATTTGATGTGTATAAATTTTCTCATTCATAATATTTTCACATTTGCCAAACTGGGTTACATCAGCCAAATTGACAGGGTTTGGTTTACTGTACGCTCATGCTTCACGTGCTTCAGTTTGTAAGGCACTTACTATCCGTTACCTGTGTGCCAAAGTTTAGATTTGCCAATTTTTCCTAACGAACTGTAGACGCCTATAGTTGGCAAATCACAGCTCGTTAAGGAAAGTTAGCAAATCTTAACTTTGGCACACAAGTAAAGAGTCACAAGTACCTTTTTCTAAATGGGGGATGCAGCTAGAAGCACGTGGCCCTGAAGTGGCGCTTATTATTGTTGTAACCATTGTTTCTACTGTCGTCCAACAATAGATTATAAAATGCGTAAGTATTAACACGCTTATCGTTTCAGTACTTAATTATCAGAATACATTGTTGTTGCAAATAGGTAGGCCTAGTTAGGTTATAGCTCTGAATAAATTAAATTGAATTGAATTGACTCGCTGAGAGACTGGGTGTCTTTTATTGCACGGGTTTGGTGTGATGTTTTTTTTTGTCGGAGCACGAATCCAAACTGGGTTATCTGACCCAAGACAATGAGAGGAACAATTTTGCTAGCCAGTAACACAAATTCAATTTTACTGAAGGCATTTTTTCTCCATAAAGGACATGTTCCCTCACTGTTGAGGTTTTCTTTGTCAACGATTTGCGAAGATTCCTACCGCGTAGAGGTTTTCACCTGTATGGTGAAATCAGCTGAAAGATTGTTACAGTTAAAACACGCAAGTCTGCTGGTAGACCTCCTTTTTACATCTGACAACAATTAAATCTCATCTACTTGGCGGCGACACACTAGCGTCCGTCTAGATAAATTAAAGTAAATAGTGGAATTTAACAAAAATAATTGTTTAACGCAACTATTTTATATGGAAATGGTACGGGTACGTTTTTTTTATTATTATTTTTTTTTTGGGGGGGGGGGGGGAAGATGGCATTTTTTTTACACACATAAAAAATCAATATTCTGCTGATATCATTTCTTGTGATTCAGTTTTGCAACACCCGTAAGTGTTGCAAGCATTTTTCCATAGGATGTGGCAAAAATAGGGAGAGCGCAGTCGACTCGTTTTAAATGATAGGCGATGATTATATATGCCAAAAAGTCTAAAAAAAAAAAAAACTTTAAAAAGTAGTATGGATATTGGTGGATATAGACATTTTGAGAATTTTTTTTATGAAGACTGCGTTTTTCGAAAAGAAAGAAAAAAGAAAATTTAATCCGTATTTCACCCTCCCTCGTTTATTCATCCGCGTTTAGAAACTACAAAATTTCGATAAAAATTGACCCACCTCTCGCTTAACCCTTAAAACAGAGAGGGGGCTCCATCAGCATCAATCTGTTGCGGAGGCGCCAAAACAAAAGCGTCGTGTATCGACCTCCTCCCCCTATCATTCCGAATTGGACGCTCCTACGCGCTGATCAATACTTTTATTTCGCGAAACGGCCGCGGTGTGTTGGTGTTGCTACTACTACGAAGAAGGCGAACGCAGGTGCAGTGTAAGGAAGCCAACCCAAGCAAGCAGGGGTTCGGAGAAGAGGGGGCATCATGACCAGTGTTATTATTATATAGAAGGGAAGAACAGGACTACAAAATATTGGGATGACAAACGTTAAGAAAAAGAACGTATGAAATCGTGGAAGACATGTTGAGAATGTAAACAGGATTAGGGGAATGGATTAAATCCATCCCTTCAGCCGACATGTTTGGAGTATTTAGACGACGATGGAAACCAAAAAGGTACGTAAATATGAGGATATGTGTGGCCTTGGAAAATCCCGGGGGAGGGAGAGGGCAAATCACGTGATGTGTGTGTAAGGGGGGGGGGGGCGCATTGCATTGCAGTTGTAGGAATGCGTTCAGTAGGCCAATGTCGCTTCATATCGATTAAAAATTTCAAGATGAAATGTGCGTTCTTCTTCGCCTAGGTTATTCTTTATCCAATATTCCATTTGTTAGATTTGCGTCAACAGTCCCGTGACGTAATGTCAATAACTGCCGAAATAGAAGGATATTCCTTTAGTAAATCTCCTTAAAAATCTTGTTGTAGAACGCCCCCCAACGCCCCCTCCTCCCCACAACGGGGTATAGATTATTTTTATTCTCCGAAATAGCACCACGCATTGCTGGCAATTTTAAACTGGTTAATTTTATGGATGGGTGACTGCCGCTGCACGGATAGTCCTTGAGTCGAAACACGTTTCTTGTTTTGTCAAAACATATACGCATTTTAAAGCAACCTACATGTTTTGCTGAATGTTAGCTTCCCTGCGTGACATTCTGACACAAATAAACTTTTCTGTAAGGTTTCATATACCGCAGTGTTCCTGTACTGCTTAGCCCACGTGAAACCTTACTACTGTATTCAACCATTAGACACGTAAATAAAATTAAAACCACAGCCCAACGTTCAAAATTAATGTAAGAATGATATAGTCCATAAGTACAGGCTACACACTCGCCTACTTTTGGGGCTACATTTTTCAGCATTCTTCAAGTCAAGTCGTCTCTTTTCCGTTCGTCCTGTTGATGATACATACACCACTTTTCAAGGTTTCAGATTCAAGTTTTCAGGACTGGTATTTCATTTTTATTTTCAACGACATTTCCAGGTTTTCAAGGAGTAGCGCGAACCCTGAATTACTGAATCCGTAGGTCTGTGCTAAGCTCACTAAGTCTTCTAAGACTATGTTTTTCAAGATTTTTCAGCGATGTCGTTTAGCTAAGTAGAACGCACCAATCTAACCTATCGTGTTCTAAAGTAAAAACTGTGAAAACATGTGAATGCAACAGTAAGGTTTCTTGTGGACTAAACAGTAAAGTAACACTGTGGTATATGATACCTTACAAGAAAGTTATTTGTGTTCCCTTGTTGTTTTGACTAAGGATCAGTCAACCTTGTTAACCCTCATTTACCCTTATTTATCTGTATTTATCCTTGTTTGCCCATAGTTATGCCATGTTTACCCTTATTTACTTTTATTTATCCTTATTTTCCCATATTTACCCCATGTTTACCATTATTTACCTTTATTTATCCTTGTTTACCTTACTTTAATCTTATTTACACCTTGTTTACCGTTATTTAACTTTATTTATTCTTTTTTATCCTACTTTACCCGTATTTACACGTTGTATACCGTTATTTAACTGTATTTATTGTTGTTTACCGTATTTTACCCTTATTTAGCTGTATTTATCCTTGTTTACCGTACGTAACCCTTGTTTATAAGAATTTATAAATTCTGGCGTATACCTATATCCTTGTTTACCCTACTTTACCCCTATTTATCCTTGTTTACCCTTATTCACCCTTTAATTATTTACTCTTCCATTTACATGACTCGCGTAAAGGTGTTACTCAGCGTTAAAAAAAAAAACGGCAACGAAAAAAGGCCGTAAGTAATTGCCTACCCCGCCCCTTCCTCATCCTCCCGTAGCCTATCGCTTTCCTAAGCGCAGATAAAGTATTGCAGTGAAGCCCAACCATTGCTGTACGGGGAAAAAGAACTTGCCAATACATAAACAAGCTTAGTCTTTGTTTTTGTTTTTCTGTGGGGAAAGTAGGCCTATTATCCTGAATATCGTCGTGTTATATTAAACCTATGACGTTCTAGTCATTGATTTCCACCTAAACAACTGATCTTCTTCCCCTTCCCCCTCGCCTACTTTGCTTAGTTTATCAATTATGACAGTCAGGTTGTAACGCCATAATGATCACGGGTTCATGTCCTGGTTAGAGGTCGCCTGGCTGCACAACGCAGATAAAGGTGTTTATTAGCGGCACGAGACAACGCCCACCACACGCACGACATTATGATTACAACTAGCCTCAACCTTGAAATAAAATATGGCCCTTTTCCATGCTAAAGACGACTAGAATCATCATTTCGAACTTCCAAGTTTGGTAAAGGAGATTTCTCATTATTTTCTCTTGAAAACCAACTTGAATATTAGCCCCACTCACCATTAACGGCAACAAGCAATATAGATTGCAACTCCGAAAGCTATGCCTGGGGAAACCACGTAAGTTTTAGACCAACACGGTGTTGTCATAGTATCTCGAATCTGAAAACAAAAACGAACTCGAAGGTCAAGTTTAACTGAACCAAAGTCAAAAAAGTAGAGAAACAAGAATAAGCTTTCCTGTAAGGTTTCGGATACCACACTGTTCCTGTAATGTTTAGTCCACGTTAAACCCTGCTGCTGTATTCAACCGTTAGGCACGTCAATAAAATTAAAACTATTGCAACCGGAAAACACTGCACATTAAAGAAGAGGAAGAGATAGTGTTTTATTATGGCAATTTTCAGCACAGTGTAAATTAAATTAGAGCCCAACTTTCAAGAATGTCGATGCCTAAACAGAGAAGGAATCATATATGGCTTTGTTTCGCTGTGTTTAGATTCGCGAGCAAGATTACATTGCTTGGTATTGTCGCCAAGTGGCTTGGATTATCAAGTAAGATTACATTGGAATGATTTAATGTCAAGTGGCTTGGATTTATCAAATGTTAGATACAAACATAACCACCCACACTTCACACACAATCTTCTTTTTTTGACGTAATTTTTCAGTCCATTCTTCAGTTAAGTAACGATTTATATAACGATTTATATAACGATTTATTTTTTACGGTTTTTCAGCGGTGATATTTAGCTGAGTAGAAGACCCCAGTCCTTAGCTTACCTACCAAGTACAGAAGCAAAAATAATAAATATTCGAATATAGCAATAAGGTTGGACGTGGACTAAACACTTACAGCAACATTGTGGTATTCAAAACCTAACAGGAAATGTATTTGTGTTCTTTGAAAGGAGGAAGGAGGTTGAAATCTAAACATTTTGCAGTATTTTTGTTCTTTTGGCTACGATGGTCGACTAAATTAAACTTTACTGTGGTATTTAATGAAAAACGGATTTTTTTTAGAGTTGGGGAGGAAAAAAGGAAAAAAAATTGTTCTTGAACGAATATTCAAATATGTTTTTTTTTTTTTGCGAAGATTCGAATACTATTTTGCCCTATTCGTCCGACCCGCTACTAGCTGCTGGATCGACATTCCAGATAGTTGTAATCATTCCTCTCCAGGCTGCAATGACAATATTGCATAATCAAAACAAACACAACAACAAAAATAATATTTTATTAGTTTTCCCGCAATAAATTTACTAAATCGTCAGCCAAATCTGTACCTTTGTATCTATATAAAGAAACACCATTCGTAGAATCTGAGGAACTGCAGAGAATACGAGTTGTGCGCCCATCTAGGCGAAAAAATAAACTTGTGTGTTATCGTGTTGCCGGGAATCAAACCCAGGTATTCTGATTACGCCACATGCCAACTGTTTCAGCCGTTAAGCGATATGCGATGAGAAGACCAAAGTTCGATTTCCAGACATACAATGTCTCGAGAATTTTTTACCCATCTAGATGGTGCCTGGTGCTTCGGCCGGTGTTTGTTACTTTATCTTCTCGCTTCAGTTTCCTTTATCTTGTCAATACCTAGTAGCCAAGTGTATGTTTACCTCACGATTCGGCATTTGTCTTTTAGCCGACCACTTTCACCACTGGGTTGTACTTGCTCAATTTGTTCATTAGGTTCACGGTGTGCGTTGGGACTTAGTTTAAAAAATATTAATAATAATAATAAAAATAAATAATTAATTTATCACCATTAGGTGGAAGGAGTCGGAAGGGCTTTGACCGCTAACACCAATCCTGCCTAAAAGATGGAGGTACAAAAAGAAAGCATAACTCGCAGTGCAGTACTGTGGCGACGGCAGGGGACGCTTCAAGAATTTAAACGGTGGCTCAGAATCTAACATTCAGAGAAATGCGTGAACTGATCTTGCTAGTGGAGTAACTTCAAATTGGAGGCCCGGGTCGAGGCTGGGGCCCAGGTGACTGGTGAGGGCCCCACTTCAGAAAAAAAATATGCAGTTCCCATTCTTAAAAGAATAAAAAGCAAAAAAATACAGTTTTGCCACACAAGGCAAGGGCTCATGGTGGGAGCCCCCTCATTAGAAAAAAAAATGTGATATTTGCCACGCACTATTTGCCTCCCCCCAGTGGCGTAACTAGTGGGGGGCAAAGAGGCGATTCGCTCCCTCTGTAAGATTTTGAAGGCTTATTCGGCAAATTGGCCAAGTCACCTTTTGCATGGCTGAAAAAACCTTGACTAACCTGAAACTTATTTTATTTATCAAAAAATAACTATCTAGTATGAAAAACTGATAGATTTGCATTACACATTTTTCTATGTGTATACAATGCATTCAGTGAAACTGATTTTATGAAACTGTGTTCTACGGCACTTTACAAGGCAGAAAATGCCGGAAAATAGCAAAAAAGCATCAGCTACTTGGATTCTGCCCTGGACTCTGCTAAGGGAGTTCCCAGCGTTCCCCCAAACCCCTTACCTGTTTCTCCCGCCACACCATTCGGCTGAATGGCTAGTGTTGCCCCCACAGTACAGAACCTCAGTTATGCCACTGCCTCCCCCCCCCCCCTTTCTTAAAAGAAAAAAAA